>QAXN01000384.1:2245-39708 GCA_004335795.1 Chlamydomonas sp. 3222
CTCACGCAGTTGTGCGGAGTGTACTTCAGTGACGAGCAGGCGCAGGTGAGCAGGGGAGGGACCCGCACGCACAAGGGCGGATGGGCATGCCATGCCAGGGGAGCCTGCCGTGTGTCAGGCTGCCGTGTACCGCACCAGTGCTGTGCGGATTCCCGTGTGTCCACCTGTACTTCCTGACCGCATCTCCCGCTTGGTCCTGCCACTGACCTGCAGCCGGAGAGGCAACACACATGCGCCCAGCCTGCGCAGAGCTTAACGTCGCAGTTATGGACCGCAACAATTATTGCGGTGTTGTGTATTTGCTGCCTTGCAGATCATGTGCCATATGCTGGGCTACCGCTTCGGGAGAAAGGTGGGACACTGCAGGCGTAGGCGCAGAGTGAAGGGCGGACGGGGGCCCCCTTGGCATTTGTGGAACGTCCCAGGTGGTGTGGCAACTCGGGTCTCCCTCGTCCCAATCTATACCACACCGGTTAGGGTCGTCATTCGCCAAACTTGCACTGCTACGCCCGTTTTGGGTAGCTGCCCACGTCGACTGTGCGATGTGCCAAACTGCCCAACCTCTTGGGCATGACTGGTAGCCGAATACCGGCACATGGTTGGCGACCTTCCCGGGGCATGCGTACACCGCATAACTTTGACACCGGCACAGCGGCGCGCGTGGTGTGTTGGGATTGCGCCAAACGCTGGAGGCAGTACTGCTGTGGTCGGTGTACACTGAAGTAGTCTGCGGTGGTATGGCTGCTGCTCGCCTCTGGGCTGCTGGCGCTTTCGTTATGGTTAGCTGTAGTTACTCACAGCAGTACCGGCAAGCCCCAACAACCTCCCGCCGTCGCACTTGGCGCTCTAGCCTCCTGCTCACACCTCCCCCCTCGCCCAATCCCACTCGTCCGACAGTACTACAGCACGGAAGCGGTGTACCCAGCGCGCCCGAGCAACGCGGGCTCCGGGTAAGGCCTTGTCTGGAGTCATGGACCTACCTAGTTTCCTGCTCAGCTGCATGTAGGCCAACTGCTATATCAGTGGATGGCTTCTGTTGTGCGTGCAGTGCACGTAGGGCGGGAAGGGACCCAGGGGAATGCTGCACGTGGCGATGAGCGCTGCGCCCTCGGGGGTCGGGGCATGCCTTCGTGTCACTGGCGTGACAAAACGAGGGCACAAGGAGCTGCCCGTGTGCCATTAGCACTGCCAGCCGTGTACACCTCACAATGGGGGCCATGCATGTGGGCGTGACCGTCAACCCGCAAGCACAAGCACACGGGCGGTCATGCAACCCTGCCTTGGCTTGGCTCCTGCGGCACACCGTTCCCGTTCATTCGCAAGCGCACATGTACAGCCAACTGATGCCGTACACCCACAGGTACTTCCCTGTCAATCTGTCGTACTGCGACGCCGAGGGCGGGCGCCGCCGCCGGCGCGGCCGCTCCCTGCAGTCCCTGTTCGCTGGCGAGGTCAACTCGCCGCCCACGGCACCCTACCGCTGCTACATAGCGTACGCCGGCCCAGAGTGCCCTGACATCGGGCCCTTCGCCGCGGTGGAGTGTGCAGGTGAGCGGTTATGGGGTAGTCGTTGTAGGCAGGCCGCCCTGGTGACAGGACGTTACCGAGGGTGCCAGGGGCGTTGCCAGGGCCAACGTTGCCTAGGGTGTTGGGCTAGGTGTGGGTGTGGGTGTGGATTTGGGTATGGGTATGGGTGTGAGGCCCTTCGTTGCCTTGGAGATCAGGTAATGGTTGGGAGCGGGGCCAGCGAGGACGGGCGACTGCGTGTGGCCCTTGGCGCCTTCTGCTGGGTGTGCCATGTTAAAGGCTGTTAAAGGCTCCCTGCGAGTGTATTACCAGCCTGCATTGCTTGTTCGCCGGTACGCAGGTCGGCCCTTCCCACCCGCTCCGCCCCCACCGCCCACGCCTCCTGCGCCCCCGCCACGTGAGTGTTCTGAGCAGGGCGCTAGGGCGCTAGGGGGAGCGGGTTGGGAAACCATACACGCACGCACGGTCACGCGCAAGCGACGACAGGGGCACAGCATGAGCTGCTCGCGTGCTGTTGCCAGGAAGCCACATGGGCGGCGCTGGGGCGTTGACCCCCACACGCGCACGCTGTCGTGCAATGGTTCGCGAGCCTCTGGGGTCTCTTTCAATCTGGAGCCCAGCACGTCGCTTTCCTGCTTCCACCTCCCCTCCCTTAACAACGCAGCCCCCGTCATCAGGGATTCATTGATTCGCCTTCTTGGTGGGAGGAACGCCTATTCGGACGTACCCATAGAGCCGAACCTGTGTGTAGGCATCAGTGTCATGCCTACAGCACGCTGCACATATATGTACCAGTCCTATACCAAAGCCATGACGTTGTAGAACGCTGCATATATATGTCCCATGCTGGCCGCAGCGCCCGTGTCGAAGAAGGATACCATCCGGCTCATCGGGGGCAGGTCAATCGACGCCAGCTCGCTCCTGGAGCCTAACCTGTGTGTGGGCAAGGCACAGGAGCTGTGCCAGTCTGGCTACAGCCGGGTGGAGCTGCTGGTGGCGGATGCCTCCGGCTCTGGCCAGGAGGTGTGGTCGCCCGTGTGCTATCCGGAGGATGAGCAGCTCGGTGCGAAGCTGGCTAAGCTGGTCTGCGAGCAGTTTTACTACTACCCATGGGCGAAGACTATCCCCTGGTACGTGTCGTCAGCGCCTGGACCAGTCGCCTTCCCCATTCTGCAAGGTGAGGACGAGCAATGGCGGGGGCTGCGGATTTGGGGTGCGAGCAGCAGGCCTTCCTAATGTGCTGGTCAGGGGGGCCTGGTGTTGGGTCTAGAGTCCCCGCGATATGCACAAGTGGGGCAGTCTTTCATGGGCCTCTGGGGCGGTGCGCTCCGATATCCGTATCATCTTGACCGTGTCCCACGAGGTACTGAGCGCACTGGTGCATGCACGGGACGGCACAGCCACCCCTCCTCCGTGCGCATGCCACTGGGAGAGCGCGCACCCTGCGTATGCGCGGTGCGTGCGCAGCTTACCCGCACGTAGCAGTGTTCGCCAGTTCAGAAGCCTGTGCCCTCCTGTTGCGCAAAGCAGGTGACACGGCCCCTGGGGGGTTCACCCCTGACGCCTACACCACCTACACGTCTTTCGGAGGGGGCGTGGAGGCGAGCACCTACTACCTGCAGCAGACATCCTTGCAGGTACGAGTGGACGAGTGGTGAGCTTTTGCAGTAAGACGCATGCATTCTACACCTCAGTGCGGTGAAGCGTGAAGGCACCTACGGAACCCAGCACCTTGCACCTCACCGTCCTCAACTGAGGCGTCCTGGTCTAGCCAACCGCCTGCACCCGATCAGCAAGACCAATGGCTATCTTGGTGCCGTCCTGGGGAGAGCCCCATGCATGGATGAGCGCCTGGTAGGGCAGCTCCCTGGCTGTGTCGTGACTGCTGCTCTCCTGCTGCGCATGTGCCTTACCCACTGCTGCCACCCACTGCCCGCTGCGCACCGCATGCAGCTGTCGTCCACACCCTGCGACACCGGGCTCATGGCCGTGCAGTGCTGGATTGCCGTAGCGTAAGGTCGTTTTAGGCCCTGCTGGGGTCGCACGTTGGGCTTAGGCATAGAACCAGCTTGTAGGACCGTTGCTGGCGACGGATGGCCCATGGGTTGTTACGTTGTGGGTTGCATGGGCTACCGAACATGGGCCGCCGGGCTGCACACGTGGCTCTGTGCCACAGGGATCTGCGCTGGACAGGCCTCTGGACTGCTTGTGAAGCTGCAGTTACGCTACGGGTGTGCTGCCCGTATCCATGCTGCCCATAGCTGTGCTTGCTGTAGACTGCCATCAACGCATGCCCGCTGAAGGTGCATCCGCGTAACGGGTCCCACGAGACGCCCCTGCGCTGGAGCTTCGAGCTTGGACCACGGCTACGGGTACACTCAATCCCCGTGCATCGTACGTGTGTATTAGAGTGCGGTGCAGGGGTGTGCAGAGCGTGGAACAGCGCAAGGCACCGCTGGTGCATGCATGGCGTGCGTGATCTGCTCGTAAGTCGCGGCGCCGAGGGCTGTGGGCTGCCAGCCGTTGGGGTGCTACGGTATGCTGTGTACCGGTACGGGTGGACGTTTGGGTGCACGTGGGATGTGGCGCTTGGGGTACTGCATGTGGCTTGAGGGCTTCAAGGCTAGGCCCCCGCTGATTCTGTGCATGCGAGAGGCTGGCCGGTTGTTTGTGCAGGAGTGCAGGTTGGCCATCCCAAGGCCCAAAACATGGGTCGGCCACATGCCGAGGCAGGTGCTTGCTACAGCTGTCTGTGCTGGCTGTGCGACATGCGGCCATATTTCGCTGTAAAAGGGTGATGTGCCTCGCCTCGCAGCCTTCCAACATACTACCATCAATGCTTTTGCAGCGCGTGTGGTTATCTCTCTCCTCATCACCGTGACGGCCCCGTTCGTGCCTGTTCACGGGACTGATCCAGGAAAAGAGTGAGCACGCACGGCACCTGGGCCCTGGCTATCGCATAAAGAATTCGCAGCAGGATTCCCCTCCGATGGAGTCTGGCGTATAGTGCCGTTTGCTAGAAAACAGGAGCTTGGACTATTAGCTATTGGCCTGACCTGCTCCGACCCTTTGCTTCGCAGCGAGTGTCCTGGGTCATAGTCTAGCCATAGCGCGGAGCCTACGCCTTCCTTCCTTGCATACTGACTGGCTTAGTCTGCAGAGGCCGCTGCTGCTGGCTTGCTATTACGTGTTGCAACATGCGGCGCAACAGCACCTTGTGCGTGGCACTCGTCCTCATCTTCGCTTCAGGCGAGTTTGAGTTTGTAGGTAATCCATTCAACATAAACACTTGCTTACTGCAAGATGTTTCGTGCGCTGTACGGAAGCTCATAGCTTTGGACACTCTCCTGGCGTTCGCGCGCTTCCGACCAACCCCTCGACTACTGCGCCTGTTGTCCAGGAGCCCTTGCGAGGCCGCAAATGTATACGTCAAAATACCCTATCAAGATCCACCAGGTCCCAGGCCGCCAGCGCACGTCCTCGCCCAGGAAGTTGTCACATCCCAGCCCCCGCGCCGATGCCCCATCCCCCGCCGGGCAAACATACCGTGAGTGCTGTATTCATTTGAGCACTTGAACTACTGCACAGCACGTCTGGCGTATTGGCCTCCTCGACTATGTACAGGACCCGCACAGTCAAGTTGGCTGGTGAGCGCAGGAGGCGGCCCATGCTCTGTATGTGCTGCCCCACCACGTGTCTGCTCTGCGAAGGTCCTCTCCCCTGCTCCTCCTCCTCCTCGCTCCGTCAAGTTTCCCGTGGACCGCATTTGCCACGACCAGCGTTCCAATAACTACAGCACGACTGTCCTCAAAACCTGTCCGTAGCATATGAGTGCACACAGGCACCACTGATCCCAGGGGAATCCCCTGACTGATTCACGAAAGTGCGTGCATCACCCCTTGCCCCGCCAGCTTCCCCACGAGGCGCGAAAGGGGACAGCATTCGCCCTTTGAGCTTCATCGTTCACAGGCACAGCAGTAAATCATCGTATGCCTTTTTATACACTTGCTATACGCTTGTTGTCGTACACTCCCTGCCGTGCAGTTGAGAAGAACGGCGTCCGGTTGGTCCTGGACGGAGGCGAGGGCCCACGCGGGCGGCTGGAGGTGTCGTTCAGGCCCTTCGTCCGCAATGACAACCCGGTGGAGTGGTGGCCGGTAAGCACCGATATACCGGTACCCGTGGGCTCTTGCCTGCGCCGCGGCATGGATATACGCTAGATAAAGCAGCTGAGGGCGTGGCAGGGGTGTAAGGGTTTGCGCTGAGCCAAGCAAGCAATATGCAAAGCAAGGCTTGGTCCCGCACAGGAACGGGTAGCTTGGTTCGGAAGGCACCTGAGTTTTATTTTGCTCCCTGGGAGCCTTGCATGAGGCCATGGCAGCAAGTGGCAAGTGGGGTCCACCAACGCATGCATGAACGCTGGGCACCAGGGTCCAGGCGACACAATCACGTCTGGTCAATGGTTCTGTTATGCTCCCTGTCAGGTTTGTGGAGCGAGCTTTAATGAGTTGAAGGCGCAGGTGGGTGTTCCGTAAGTGTGGGCCGTATGGATGGACAGGGTCCGCTGGTAGGGAACTAAGGACATCCATAAGCGCTGCACAGTTTCAATGTATGTGCGACTGAGGGCCTCACGGTCATGCATGGGAGAGTGTTAGTTGCGCGGGCGGCGGGATGCTGGCTAAGAGGCTGCTTGAAAGCCCGTACGTAGTTGCAGAGTGATGCCCCATTTCTCTGTGCCAATGCCCCTCCGTGTCACAGCAACTTTGACTTATCGTGCATTTGACCTTGCAGTTTGCTTACGGCTGCTGCTTCCCGGGAGTCCATCCATCCCACACCAAATTCCAAACCGGCAGCCACCACACCCCAGCCCCTACGGGATGCCCAGTGCCCACTACCGCCAATCCCGCCTTCCCGCGCGCTGTGCTGCTCCTCCCCACTGCGCTGCCCCTCCCCACCCACAGCAAGTGTGCGAGCTGCTGGGATACCAGTACGGGAGACAGGTGAGGCCGTTGACTTGGCAAACTTGCAGAGTGCCCCCTGACCGTCTACCAGCCTGGCACCTGCGCAGCCGCTTGCACCTTGTGGCACCCACTGTCAGCCCACGTTGTCTCATCAGTCATTCCCTTGAGCCAGAACCACGCACGCTATCGACGCGTCACCAGCCGACCATGACCGTAAGCTGTCTTTTCACTGCTTTATTTGCCACTTTGATGTCGCGTTGCAGTATTACAGCCTGGAGGCGGTGTACCCGTCCGCTGCGGGCAACTGGACCCGGTAAGGGGCGACCGGAGAGTCACCGGATTAGACTTTGACGTCGTAGCCGTGCAGCATGGGGCGACTGTTAGCCCTACCTATCTATGCAGAAACCGCTACAGTACGCCAGCCCTCCGTCATTTCCCACAGGTGCCAACCCTGGACCGCAACGCTGAACCCCCTACTTGCTTCCGCCACCATCCACTGGTGACATTCGTATTCTGGCAGCGGACCGTACCCATGCCAGATATGCATACATGCACAGCACCGCGCGCTTCCACGCATTACCACAGGTGGACGGCCATGGACCTGCTCTACTGCAACAGCGACGCCCAGGACGGCGGCCGCAGGCGGGGCCGAGCGCTGCAAACCGTCCCGCTGGGAGGGGACGTCGATGCGTCCCCCACGGAGCCCTACCAGTGCTACGCCGCCATCCACATCGGCTCAGACTGCCCCAACATTGGGCCCTTTGCCGCCGTGGAGTGCTCAAGTAAGGGCGTGGGAAGGGGTTTAAACCCCTGGCTGAAAGTGCCCCGATGACAGTGGGCGTACCGTACGCGCCCTGTGCGTGCCTGCCTGGGCGGTACCACATGCGGGAAGGCCGTCACAGGCAAAATCCCACCGAAGGTTTCAGGGTGAACCCGCAAGGCTTGGGCAAAGGGTCTTGGCGAAAGGTGCTCCAGGACGCCCTAGCATGATCGGGTGAGGGGCTGAGGTTGGGGCCAGCCGGGGTAAAAGCGAGGCGGACGGAGGCACGCGCGGCTGGGTAGATGCCGAGCTGCGCTTGCACCTACGTACCGAGCAGTGCCCCTCGTTACGAGTTGTTGGCGTGTCAGTGCCTCACTGCGCGTCATCAATAATCAGGGCTGCAGTTATGCTCATTTGATTGCGTTACCCCACGTACCATCACACAACTGTGTCCGTGCATTCAGTTCACGTGTGTGTCTGCAGGCTGGCCCTTCCCACCTGCACCGCCCTCGCCGCCCAAGCCACCTGCGCCCCCGCCGCGTGAGTTGTGCGCTGCAAGCGGGATGGCGCATGAGCATGGGCACCTGAACACGTGTACATGAGCATTTGGACACGTGGCATTTTACAGCTACACGCTTGGGGTCGATCGCACATGTGGCGCATCGGCAGTCAGGCACGCGGCCCCGTGTCGCTCACGTGAAGCCTGCGCCACATGTGCGGCACACGTGCGCCACACTCATGGCCAGGGGTCGGCGAGTGTCGTCTGTGTGCCAACCAATTTGCTCCCATCATCCAGCAGTCAGTAGCCCTACCGTGACATGGGTTATGGTTTGTGGATTGTGAGTAAAAGTTGGTTCAGCATGCAATGCGGTAGTGTCCCCACACTCGCCCCCATCGCCTGTTGCGGGCCGAGGCTGTACCGTACAAAACAAAATCCATAACCGGACCTGTCGTACGCAAGCAATGACCCTTGTATAGTGCTGCATCACGGTCTCACCTGTCGTACGTGACGTGCCTGTCTATCTGGTTGTCTCACGCTGCATCAGTGTCGTACCCAACGCACTTACATGCGTACATCACGTCCTGACCGCAGCACCCGTGTCGAAGAAGGATACCATCCGGCTCATCGGAGGCATGTCAGCCGACGCCATTTCATCCCTGGAGCCCAACCTGTGTGCTGGCGAGGCATGGGGCCTGCTGTGCCAGCCTGGCTACAGCCGGGTGGAGGTGCTGGTGGCTGATGCCTCCGGCTCTGGCCAGGAGGTGTGGTCGCCCGTGTGCTACCCGGAGGACGCAACACTGCGGCAGCAGCTGGCCAAGCTGGTCTGCGAGCAGTTTCACTATTACCCTTGGGCGGAGCCCGTCTACTGGTACATAGCTCCGGTGCCGGGTGACACTGCGTTCCCCATGCCACGGAGTGAGTGCCGCCTACCTGGAGTGAGTTGGTGACAGGAGTGGTGGCCTTGCTGCAGTGCACGGCTTACCGACTGTGACACGTTAAAATGGGGACCTGAAATCTGCCTAAGGCGAAATATAGATACAATTACACACGGCGACGCAGTCACGGCCGCACTCGGGGGCAGCCCGGCAAAGGCGGATGGACGGCTGCACTGCCGGCGGTGCAGCTGTGTGTCAGGTTGATTGCTCCGCGCACCGGCAAGTCAGCACTACCTCGCCCACGGCCCTGCCAGGCCTGTTGCCGGCGGTGTGTGGTGGCCAGGCTTAATACGCTAAGCTCCTCCCCTGGTTGCATCCTCTGCGCCTTGCCTTGGTGGTTGCAGGCGGTCCCAGCTCCAGCGCGCCAACCCCGGCGTACGGCTCGCCTATCCCGGCGTACGGTTCGCCAACCCCGATGTACGGCGGCAAGCCAACTCCGCCGGCGTACGGCTCACTGTCATCCCCGTGGGGTGGCGGCCCAAGCAGCTTCCCCCAGCAGCAAAACCCCGTGCCGGGTGCCTCTTTTCCTCATGCCAACGTCCCCGCCCCCGGGACCGGCCCCGGAGGTTTCATCCCCGGCGCCTACACCACCTACACGTCGTTCGAGGGAGGCGTGGAGGAGGGCACCTACTACCTGCAGCAAACGAGCCTGAAGGTAGGAGTGGTGTGTTTGTGCATCCACTGCGCACGTGCGGCGTACTGCTCAAAGGTCTGCTGAGTGCACCAACAGCATACATCCAGAACGTTGCACAGTCGCCGTTTTCATCTGGTCTAGCCAACCGCTTGCACCCGATCAGTCCGACCCATGGGTCTCGTGGTGCCGTACCGGAGGCAGCCCCATACACTGGAGATTCAATCGCAGGGCAGCTCCCTGGATGTGTCGTGATCGATGTTCTCCTGCTGCTCACATGTCGTACCGGTACCCATTGCCGCCCCCCCCCCAAACCTATCCCCCATACTCTGTCGTTTTGCGGTTACCCCCTATCCCCCACCCCGCCGCCCGCTGCCCACCGCATGCAGCTGTCGTCCGCGCCCTGCGACACCGGGCTCATGGCCCTGCAGTGTTGGGTTGCCATAGCTTAAGGGCGTGTTAGACCCTGCTGGGACCACAAGTCAGGCCAAGGCATTTAAGAGGTCTGAAGAGGCTGTGACTCTCATTCCCGTACACGGAATGAGCACGCAGGACCGCCGGTGACGGGTGACCCATGGGTCTCTGGGTTGGGGGTTTCCTTGTCGAGTGGATAGCCGGGTATCGTCTGCGCTGGAGTACTACCAGTACATGTCTGTGTTGTACGGACCTCTGGACTGCTTGCTGTGTCGCTGGAGATGCAGCGCTGGAGTACTACCAGTACATGTCTGTGTTGTACGGACCTCTGGACTGCTTGCTGTGTCGCTGGAGATGCAGCTGCGTTACTGGGCCCACGAGGAGTCTTTGGCGCTGAACAGTGTTTCGATCTTCCGTGGGGGCTTTCGGATGACACGTCGAAACAGGTGCCTCTCTGGAACCCAAGGTTCGGATGGGGAGGCCAAAATTTTGCGTTTGGGGGGGATCAAAACCCCCCGTTTCACCCGATCGGGTCCCTTCACAGGCCCGTGTCTTTCGGATATGGGGCCCGATGATTTTCGGAGAAAACGAGCCAATAATGCCCCTGGTTCGACCCAACCGATGAAGATCGAAACGCTTGCGCTGAAGTTGCATAAGATGCAAGCGTGCACTGTGGCTGCTGGGACACTTCTCACTCCGTGCTAACTCCGTGCTCCTTGTGTATGGGTGTAGTGGGCTACGGTGAATGAGAGTGCAAAGCATACCGTATGGCAAAGCAAAGCTATGAGGACCCAGGGGAGGACCAGACCGCATAGGCATTGGCGGGTGCAAGGGAGGTTTATGACTTGCGGCTCAACTTGTAAGCAAGGCCGCTGATGTTCGTACCCCTCTGGTACTGTGGTTTGATCAATTGCAGCGCTGAGGGTGGCTTGGTGTTGCGGTTGGGTGGCGGTGTAGCCGTCTTTGCTAGGTCGGGGTGTTTTCTTAGCCAGCACGTGGGCTGTAACGCAAAGGGACGGCGCGCCTCGCAGCCTCTCCAGTACCGTATGCTTGTGCAGCTGTGTGATCTCGGTCGTTGCCACCTTAACAGCCCTGCGACCCGGGTAAGATCAAGGGAGCCCGGTGCCCGCGCTAACCACCCAAGCGCGGTTGTGCACCGCTTAGATACAGAAATGGAAGCCTCGTCTTATATACTTACCATTTTCTTCAAACAAGCGGGCTTCAGCTGTGTCGGTGAGGTAGATCAAGGGGTTTGTCGTCAGTCGTATGTCCCGCCGGACCACCGTGAAGCATGGGAGGAACAGTAGAACCGTAGCCTCTGGTGGAACCTGCTATATCAGGACGGCGTCTGTGAGCTGCATACTCTGTTACAGTTGATTTCCCTACCTGGCACTGCCGTTGCTTCGCACTGCACTGCAGCTCTCCAACCTTCCCAGGGTTGTCTCGGACAAGCGCTCCCAGCAGCTGGCCGATTGAGTAGAAGCAACCAATTGAGTGGAAACAACCAATCGATAGCATACACGTTATAATTTAAACGCGACCCTGTCTGAGGCCTTCGTATCCCCGTCAGCTTGAGTATGTACAAACCTGCTTGCTGCAGCCTGTAGCAGCACAGACAGCAAGAGTAAGAAATATGGTTCACATAACCGCTTCGGAGGAGCTGGGTGCAGTTGAGGATGTCGAGCCTCACAGCCAAGTCCCGACAACGCTGCCTGCGGACGTTACGGTCGAGCACAGACCGTTCCCTTGCAGAAGGTATGCAACTGAGCTGTGCAATATGCTAACTCTTTGGCGGCACATGTTCCCCGCTCCTGTCTGGCCCAGGTCTGGGCCCCTAGTGACCAGTGGGACGATGCCCGCACCCTGACGGTCGGCGGGGAGTGCAGGTGCTCAACGCATTGACAACAAACCGATGTTAACATATCTAAAAGATGGCTGACATTGCATGCGTGCACCGGGGCGTTGCTTGTACCTGCGTTGGTACCACTGACCTCCCTCGCGCCTCCTGAGGGCCAGCCAGCTGTCCGCCTGGCATCCCATAACCACGCCACCATCCTCGAGCACGCAGCCGAGCCTACAGTTCCCACTTTAGGTTCCTCGCTCACAAAGACAGTGGCCCATGTACCCACGCCCACAAAGTCAATGGCCCAAGCCCCCTGCCTTCCCGCACGCTTGCCGTAGCCCCCTCGCCCCATTCTCACGTACCCCCACCACCGTGCACCGCCCTACCTGCTGTGTTGCGGCGCACGTGTGCATGACCTACAACACGCGCACTACCACCTTCGTACCATACACTACCACCACATCTGTGCCACCGCGCCCTGTGCCGCCCACCTCCCGCTCCTGAGTCCTGGCTTTGCAGGACCTACACCCTGCTTGCCACCACCTTCGATCCCAGGAGCTATCCCGCCATCAGGGCCCCCTCGTGGCTCTGCACAAGCTGAAGCATTCTTTTACTCCCTGCCCTGCTGCAGGGGCTACAACCTGCTTGCCACCGCCTTCCAGCCCAAGGCCTACCCCGCCACCCGTTCAGCTCCCGCCTGCCTGGTGTTCCACCACGGGGTCAGCGACCACAGCCACAGGCACGCAGCAGGTAGGATGGGTACCGCATACAGCGTGGGGGCAGTGCCGACTAGGCCACCTTCGAAGGCACAAGCCAGCTTCGGCTCGTCCCTCCGTCCATGTCCCCACGCCTCCACGCAGCTCGTTGTTGGCCCCTCCCTTCCGCCTTGTCCTGCCTCATCCTTACTGTGCATGGGCAAACCCTTACGCCGCGTCGGTGCATCAGCGTGCTCCGCACTCTCCTTGGTACCGTTCGCGACCGCAGCCACAGGCGCACAGCCGGTAGTGGGCTTTGCGTCAAGGGCATCAGGTCTACTCGAAGTTACGGCACCTCCACGCATACCCCGGGCCACGCGTACATTGAGCGACCTAGTCACTGCCGCCCCCGGACCAGCTGTGTGCCGCACTGCTCCCGCAGTTACTGCACCTTCGCCCTGGCTTTCGACCCCCTAGTCATGACGGCTGGTGCGCCTCAACAGTTCCCCACGTCCTGCCGCAGCGCTGGCTCAGCTGTGCTCCTCGCTGCCCGTGCCTACTGCACGTTCGCCCTCCTCCCACACCACCTGGTGATGCCTGATGTGCCTCTCACCCGTCCTCCCACAGTGCTGGCTCAGCTGTGCTCCGCGCTGCAGCTGCCGGTGTACGCGTACGACGCGCACGGCCACGGCAAGAGCGGGCCGAAGGGGGAGGCGGGGCGGGCGCTGGTGCGCAGACCGCAGGTAGGGGCGGGGCGGCGTAGGGACGAGGATTGTGGAGTACGATGTGGTTGTGGGCGGCCATGCGCGGCTGGGTATGGTGCGCAGGCCGCAGGTAGGGGACAGTGGGCGGACGAGGGTTGTGGGTACGATGCGGTTGCGGGGATTGTGGGTTGCCATGCGCGGCTTGGCTTGGCGCGCGGGCCGCAGGGAACTCGCGGTACGGGTAGTGCGTGGAGGGTGAGGCCACGGGCGCCAAGCGGTGTGGAGGGTCACTAGGCGAGCGCTCGGGAGAAGGGGTGGTGGTTGTGCGGGGCGTTCAGGTGATACACGTAAAGAAGTGTGGAAAGAAGGCTTGGCACCGAGCCCATAACAGCACCAGGCATACTCTTTGAGGGGGGTCACGCCGAAATGCAGCATGTGGGACACTGCAGACTGCATGGTGGCAGGGGATCCAGAAGCAGGAGCTCCTTTGTGTCCTGCCATACCGTATGGGAAGTCGGGTCTGCTGTAAAGTGCTGCCTCGCTGTCTTGCGAATTGGCCGTCGACCGTTGCAGGACCTGGTGGACGACTTGCTGGACTTCGTACAGGAGTACGTCATCCCTGACGTACGGCTACGGCACGAAAAGCACACGGGGACGCAACAGCTGCAGAAAGGTAGGTCCAGGGAGCGCCCGAGTTAGCGGACTCAGGACTTCGGCACAACGGCATGGACATCAATAGCAAGGGACGTGCTGTAATGCAAGAGTCCCTGCATGCAAGGAGCGTTGGTAACCGTAAGCCTGCGGGCCGCCGGGAAGGGATGGGAGGGAAAGGAAAGGGAGGAAGAACGCCGGCTGGCGTGCCTGTACGAAGGGACACAACAGAACCCCTGCGGGAGCGGCACTAGATGCCTTGGTTCCGGCGCCTTGTCCCTGTGGTACACGCGTGTGTGCCTCGTATTTCGCGCAGGCAAGCAAGCGGCAACTACAGTGCATACGTGGGCAAATCGAGCATGCCGCACTTGCACGTTTGCATGCCCCTGCTCTCTCCCCCCCCCCAGGCGACCCTCCACCTGTGCGTGTGTTCGTCAACGGCTACTCCATGGGCGGCATGGTCGCAAGCCTGGCGGTGGCCACCACGGCCGGCGCAGACGACGATAGCAGCAACGGCAGCAGCAGCCCAGCAGGTGCGGCGGGTGCGGCGGGGCGGGGGGAACAGCACGGCATGGAACGTTTTTGCGGCGCAGGGTGAAGACGAGTAAGATCACGTACGCTGCTCGTGGCCTTTCCGGGGCGACTGCCCGTCACCGCCATGCCTGGAGCGAGGGGCTGAGGACCAGTTCGCACCGGCAACGGCTTAGCACTTGGTTCCGTAGGTTGCGAGCCTGCTGGTGTCTCCTTGAATGTGCTGAAAAAAGCAGCAGCGGGACTTGCAGCTGTTACTGGGTAGCCTAGGGCCAAGCAGTTACCATGGATACGTGCGTATGGAGCCATCGGGAGAAGCCGAGAAGGACAAGAGCAACGAGACTCGCCAAGTCGTGACGCTTTGGGCACGCTCATCAATGTGTGGGGGTTGCGGCCTGCACGTCTGCTTCTGCAGCTTTGCCATGGCACCCCATGCGTTCCACACCCTCGTAAGCCAGCTCCCAAATGCCCTGCATTGCCATGCTTCGTCAGCTCCCAAATTCCCCGGACACTCCATACCGCGCCGCAGCCGTCTGGAACCCCCTCTTTGTGAGCCTGCTGCTGACTAGCGCCCTGGCAGACCCAGAGGCCGCCCCAGTATGGGTAGTGCATGGCGTCCATCCTGGCCCACTTCGGCGCTCGCCAGGCTTTCCCTCCATGCATTCCGAGCTCCCGGCATCCTAGCCAGCCCCATGCCCTTGCCGCCGTCCGCGCGCCGCAGGCTCCCGCCACCCACTGTTCGCGGGCCTGCTGCTGACGTCCGCCCTGTCGGACCCCTTCTACGGCCAGCCGCCGCTGCTGCGCGCCGCCAAGACCGCCTACGTCACGCTCCTGAGCTGGCTGGTGCCGGCTCTGCCCATGTTCGCGCGGCGGCCGGTGGAGAGCGGCATCCGCTGCGAGGCGGCGCTGGTGGACATGCGGAGCGACAGGCTGTGGTACCGCGGCAAGTTCAAGGTGGGCGAATGAGGCACGTGTGTAATGAGTACAGGGGGTTGAGCAATGTGTAAATGGAGATGAATTGAAGTGTGTACGCTGTGCAGGGCAGGCGCTGAGTGCGTGGCGCACGGCGGGGTGCGCGTGACCATCAACTGGCTGCAGAATCGGGGCAAAGCAAGCTTTCGTGCATCCGTGATACTGCCGACCAACTTGGTGCTAACCAGTCAACGGCTCTCCCTACACCCAGGTGGCTACCACTGTCGGCCTGCTCGTGCGCTGCACCATGCTACCCTGGCCTGGCGGTCATGCACCGTGCCCTCACCTGTACCCGTGCCTCCTTGTGCCCTCACCCTGTACCCGTGCCTCCTTGTGCCCTCACCTGTCCGCCCAAGTTGCCACAATCGCCAGCCTGCTGCCGGGCTGGGCCCCAGTAACACAACACCGGCGGTAATACACACACAGGCTAATACACTTCTCGTTGTTGCGCCCCAGGTTGCCACCATCGCCAGCCTGCTGTGGGGCTGCATGCGGCTGCGCTCCGTAGCGCACCGCATCTCGCTGCCGCTGCTGGTGCAGCACGCCACCGTGGACACCTCCTGCTCCGTGCCGTCAATGAAGGTGGGTCAGTGGGTTGATGGCTTGGTTGGCTGCAGCAGTACATGGTTTGCCGTCAATGAAGGTGGGTCAGTGGGTTGATGGCTTGGTTGGCTGCAGCAGTGCATGGTCTGCCGTCCATGGAGGTGCGCTGGGCGTTGGGCGTCGACCTGCTGGGTGGCCGGTTGCTTGCATCTTTACATGGTCTACTTGGCGCCTTTGGTGCAGGCACGTGCCGACCCCCGCACCTTCCGCCAACACGCATCTCCCCGTGCCTCCGGCATCGTTTTGCACCCCGTACCCTTAGTCGCAGCACTTCCTGACGCTGACACCCTCACACCCTCTGCACCTCGTCCTGTGCATTTTTTAACCCTTATCCTTTTCATTACCGTTGGCCGTTTGCTCCTTACCGTCACGTTCTACTTCCATGCTCAACATGCAATGTGCTCCTCGCCGACCTGCCCGCCACCCCCCTTCCCCCGCAGCACTTCTTGACGCTGACGCGCGTGCGCCCCTCCGACCTGACGATGAATGTGTACGAGGGCGCCTACCACGACCTGCACCACGACCCGGAGACGCCGGCGGTGCTGGCGGCGGCGGTGGCGTGGCTGCGACCGCGCGTGGCGTAAAGCACCAGTGCTGAGCTACGCGGGGATGCGCTGGCCGCTGGCTGCGTCCGCAGCTGCTGTCCGCTCTCGCGCGTGGTGTGAGGGCCATGGGTAGGGCAGCAGCGTGGCGGCCTCTGCGTTCGCCCGCGCGTGACGTCAGATACCGAGCTACGCGGGGATGGGGTTGTGCCGGCCTCTGCCTGTGCCCGCGGCTGCTGCCTGCCACCTGTGCGTAGCGCGTAGTGCCGGTATCGGGCTAGGAAGGGTGAGCCTGCCCCTGGTTGCGGCCACGCGTGGCGTGAGGGCCCGCTCGTGCCGGCGGCAAGGTGGTGCGAGGAAGGACGGCAGGGGCAGGGCCACAGGGGTGTGCCGGCCAGTGGCTTGGTGGAGGCAGCAGCAGCGGCAGGAGGCGCGGCGGCGCTGCAGTGGCTGCGGGAATGGACGCGAAGGCGGCAGCTGTGCATGCACCGCCGCGGTGGCATGGCTGTGCCCGCGAGTGGCTTGAGGGCCGTGCGTTGGGGGCAGCGCGTGCGGGGGCCATGGGGTGGTGCGGCGAGCGGGCGGCACGGGCAAGGCGCGGGGGGGGAGAAGAAAGCAGTAACGCGAGTAGGTGGTAGTAGTGGTAGTAGGGGGGGGCGTGTGGCCGCTGGCTCGGCTGCTGCGTGGCGGCGGCAGGAAGGCAGTAGCGGCCGCAGCGGGGGTTAATAGCAGTAGCGAAGGCGGAGGCGGCAGCGTGCAGTTCCCCATCGCGGTGGCGGCTGCCCTGTGACGGCACGTGACTCTGACCAGGGCTGGCGTGTGCGTCCCAGGGTTGGGACGTGCACGGCAACTTGTGTGGGGAACTGGCGTGGCGGCGGCGGCATTGCAGCGGCCGCAGCGGTGTCAAGTGGAGGCGGAGGAGGGCGTGGAGTAAGGACGACGGCTGCAGTGAGGCGTGCGGAGCGGGGAAAGGAAAGCAGGAGCAGGTCGTGCGGCATGACGGCCGCTGGAGCAGCTGGGCCGGCTTGTGGGCTTTGTCTGGTCCTGGTGGCGGCCAGCGATGCTGCGATCAGCCCAGCGGCCCGGACGATACTAGGAGGCGTGCGCGTTGTTGTGTAACATATTGTTGTGTAACATAGCTGGTGTGTACCATAGGTCTGGACCTGAACCATGTCAGTGCCTGCCGGTGGACAACGCACAGTCGGCCGGTATGACGCTTTAGAGGGCGTACAAAGCAAGGCATCCCAGGGTGCTGCGTAGCGAGCCGGCAGTATTTGGCCGGGGCGGATGTGTGGCTTGCTTGAGCATACTGGACTGGTGAGCACGGTGGGAGGGGTGCTGGTGCTGGTGATGTATGGGAGACCATGTACAGTTTGGCACAGGCGGGCGCTGTGTTACAGGCCCTGCTCTGCAGCATCTTGTAGTCCTGCCGGTATTGTGTCGGAGTCCAAGCGAAAGCACGTGCACCTGGCGTAGTGCGGATGGCCGATGTGGCACCGCGGCCCGTGGGTCTCAGGTGGCCAGGTCAGCCCCTGATGGCCAATTTGGCCATTCTTCTAATACGCCGGCCTAAGCACACTGGCACATCTTCTTGTGACCACGCACTTTCCGAAAGTTGGTCGCCGCTTGCAAGCAACGGGAAGAACATTGGCGCATGTGGGTCCGCACTCCAGGTGAAGTGTGTGTTCGTTTCCGAGATGCAGGCAATCGTACCACCACACCACCGCAAAAGACACCCCCGCCTTCAGACGCCAACGGACAAGTGGCCAGCTGTCCAAGACCCCGCCGGCAGGATCCGGCAGCTGATTGAGTGAACAGTTTTTGTGTTTTGCGTTGCAGGAAAAGTGCATGTGGTGATTGCGGGCGGGGCCCCTTAACCGTTTGCGCGAGAAGCGCTGGCGATTGTTGGCAGCAGGGCAGCTGCTGCTGATAGCTGACGCGTGTTCAGTTTTTACCGGCGGTGGGACCTTATCTTGTGGCGCCCGTAACCCATGCTGCTGGTCAAAATTAATTGTATATTTTTCAGGACGAACGTGGCTGTCCTGTAAGCTGGGTGCACAGGCCGATCCTCAAAAGTGTTCCAACCCATTCCAACCGGCGTTGACGCTTCAAGTGCCATTCACGGCTGTTTGGCAGCCACCCACGAAAGACAAAATTCGTTGACGTACCAACGCCAATGCCTGACGCCTGCATGGAATGATATTTGCGCCCCGTCGCTCCTGGTACGGCACGGCTTGGCAGTTGGTAACGCGGGTACAAGCGTCTCCAGCTTGCGCCCATCTACTTGTAGCCAAGCAGGCATCGAGCTTCTCGCTCATACGGCATACTAGCGCGTCACCCAGCGCTTGCCATACTCGTAGGCTAACACTCGGCAGCGACGGGCTCTTCGTCTGCAGCAATGGCAGCGCGTCAAGGCCTCGCGCAGGAGCTAGCAAGCGCGTGGACGGCGTGTCTGCTGCTATGTGTTGCACTAGGTGAGATCTGCTGGCGGATACAATACAGGGGAAAGCACCGAAGGCGAAGTGGCCAAAGGTCGAAAACCCGCTGCGTATGTGTGCTGAACGCAGCAGCTCGTCCGAAACCTTTTGTCATTCTAACTTTCCTGTTGTTGTGTTGTCTGAATGGTGCGGACTTTCATGAAGGCCTTTCGCCGACTCGGACACTGCGAACTGCTGTAACAATTATGAAACGGGCGGATACAATTGTAGGATAGTAGCGGACATTTTTATCCAGGGTTTCAGTTTGGGCCCAGGTTCAGAGGAAGGGGAAACTCGCTGTCGGGCGTCGGTCATCAACTGTGCATATTCTGCCTTTCGCCTGCGTGAGAACAAATGCAGAATGTACGGCTAACATGTTTGCGACCTTCTACAACGTGGCGAAATTTGCGTTTTGCGGTTGCCTGTGCCTGAGCTGCTTTCATCCCCTGGCTGTCATGCCTTCCCGCAGCGCTGGGCCCTACAGCTGCCCAGGACCTTGTGCCAGTGGGTGAGGCCCGAGGTTGCTGGGTTGTGCCAATGGCTTGCTAATTTCTACATAGCAAGCTGCGGCCGTTCGCACCGCTGTACGGATGCACGCACCCACCACGCCTGGTGTGGGCAGACGGCTGCATCTCCGTCTTCACAAGGTTTACCTGGGATGCATATGGACACGGTTACTGACACTCCCTAGTTTGTATTGGGTAATTCACAGCACGGCATGCAACGCACCCAATGCCAATCTTCACTGTCCTTCAATGAGGCTTCTAGCACCTGTTAGCACCACTCCTGCATGCGCTCGCGACGCACCGCCCTCCAGGCACGACGGCAGTTACGCCCCGCCCAAACGCACGCACGCAACCTGTGGCGGAACGTGTCCACCTTGCAATCCCGTCAACCGGCATCATTAGAAAGCGCTGTCTCTAAACAACGTCTGCCATTCTGTTGGCAACGCCCCGCAGTGAGCAAGAATGGGGTGCGGATCGTGCTGGGCAGGACGGGCGCGGGGTCGGTCCGGGGGCGGCTGGAGGTCCAATCGTCCAACCTCCTGTACGGTGGGTGAGGGCTAGAGCACCCTTAGCTGGACTTGTATGCCGTACGCCTCCTCCATGACCGGTAGCAGAGTGCCACGTGCCGCTGCGTACCGCACCTTGGAGGTGAGCTGCCCCGCCGCCTTTCCTTGCTGCTGCTGGCACGTGCCACTCCAACTGCCATGTGCTACCGTGCTACTGTACTGCTGCTGGGCCTCAGGTCAAACGCTATGGCGCCCTGTGTGCGCATCGACCTTTGACGACAGCCAGGCTCAGGTGTGTGGACAGGGTGCAGGCTGGCACGTGGCCCGAAAGCTATGTGCGGTGGCAAGCAGGGGAGGCGTGGGCCGAGCCTTGTGCAGTTCAAAACTTCAAATGCCCCTCTGTTGCAGGGCTCACGACAGCCCGGTTCCAGCAATCAGCTGTTCCAGGGCTAACACTGCTGTTGTTGTGCATGGCCCCCTGCAGATCATGTGCGAGATGCTGGGGTACACCTCCGGGAGAACGGTAGGTGCTCGCCGCGCACACTACCACCGTCCGTACACACGCCGCCTGCCATGGGCAAAGCCAGCGCACCTACTGAAACCCTGCACCTACTCTGTCCGTCACTGAATGTACTGCATTGGCAGATGTCTGTCGCAGCCTTGGCCAATGCAATTTGGCCAATGCAATCTGGGCGTCATTGACTGGCGTGTGCGGCATGCCGTGACGGGGACACCACCGCCCAGGGCAGCTGCTCATTGGCCCCCCTTATGACACCTGCCCATCCCCACAGTACTACACCCGGACGGTGGCTTACCGGGACCCCGTTCCCAACGGAGACTGCAACAGCGCCTGGAGGTGAGGGCGTGGAGTACATGGGTGCAGAGTGCGGGTCGCGCATCCGAAGGCATGTACATGCCGGTACCATGACACACAAACACCACCAGTCTTCAGTGTGATAAGGTGCAGCTGGTGGGACCGTACCGGTATGTCTGGGGTGGTTTTTCGCGTGCCATATCCCGAGACCCAATCTGACCCAATCCAGTCCGCTGTACGCCATACCAGGCCATGCCGGTCTCGGAGCGCAGCGGTTAGGACCAGCACGTGCTGAAAGCCAGTTCCGGGTCCCTGCCGCGCTCCTGCCCCACGCCGCACGGGACGCTGATCATTCGGAATGCCATGGAGGTCTTCGTTTGTGCACACTGTGTGTGCCACTTGCCCACCTACCTGCTGGAGGGCTCCGATGGCCGCTGCAGCTGTGCCGGACCGAAAGAGCAATGGCACCTGCACCTTCCTACGTAGAGGTGCACGCCAGAACACCCACAAACCGCCGTTGTCCTCCGTCCCATGACGCACGCAGCGAACGCCCTGTGGGTTACCTGCGCTGCGAAGCGCGCGCCCCCTCACGCCGCCACCTGCAACAGCGCGCCGCCACGGGCCGCCAGCTGCTGCGCTCGCTCGCCATGGCAGACCTGGACGCGCCGCCCTCCTCGCCGTACACATGCCAGTTCGCCGGCGGCGGCTGCCCGTACATCGGGCCTATGGCAGGCGTCGAATGCACCAGTAAGTCAGGCGCATGGCCACTAGTATACCGCCTTGTGGCTGCCCGTAGCAGCTGACAAGGCGCATTGGCTGGGTCGCTGTCAAACCAGTTATGTCCTTGGGAAGGAAACAGGAAGTTCTGAGAAACAGCTGTGCACGCGTGGGCTGCATGCCACGCTGGACGCCGTACTAGGCTGCGTTGCTACTGCAACTGCACGTCTTCGGTTGCACGTTCCTGACCTGACATGGCTACCTGTACGTTTTGCACGTGTGTGCTGCTGCAGACCGCTCCTTCCGTCCTGCGAGCCCCCCGCCGCCAAGCCCACCCTCCCGTAAGTCAACTGGTGTGCAGTACAGCTCAAGTACGAACAACCGTAGTGATCGACCGATGTCTCGTAAGGGTTGCCACGTTCTTATGCTCTGTGACAGCAGCACCGGGCCGGATCCTTGGCGTGTTCTGCATGGCCCACTGAGCATGCGGAATAAGAGCCTTGCTGCTTTCTCACCGAAGGTCCCGTTGCACATGCAGCGCACGCAGCCTTATGCGACACGCATTCAGCCTGCCCGGACCTGATGCATTGACACAGTGTGGCCTCCAGATGTTTATCTGACGACCTCCGTCGCTCAGCCGCTCGCCCTGCGCTTGTGGGCCCCCGGCGCACCCCACACCGCGGTACTCTGTTGCATAGCTGTTGCTCCCTTACCCCTCACAACACCCCTTGGCCCGCAGCCCCAGACATGCGCGCCCAGATCCGCCTCGTGGGCAACCCCTACGGCCCCGGCGGCGGCGGGAGCCCCATCGAGCCCAACCTGTGCAGCGGCGCGGAAGACGCCGATGCCTGCGCCAGGCTGATGCGCGTCGAGGTGCTGGTGAGCAAGGGGAGGGCATCCCACATGCAAGTACCGTAGGCGCAGGGGGAAACCATGGCGGATGTTGCAGCACCTGATGTACCACAGATCTTTAGTACCATGCTCGTAACGCTACGGCAGCTTGCGCCTGCGCCACGATGCGCGCCAAGTCGCTTGTGGGTGTGGCGCGCTGCTGCCTTTATGCAATCCGCACCGCATGCTGCTATGCGCTCGTTTGATCGAGGACGGCATGGTGCTCTATGTTGCCAGATGTGCTTAGCACTGGGTATTGCTGAGTGCAGGCATCACCATGGCTCGCACAGCCACTGATGCGCTGAAGCGGCATGGTTGGTCTTCACCTCCCCCGAGGCCCATTGAACACAACCTTGCTTCCCCTCCCACTCTGCCGGTGACCATGTGAATAATGCTGTTGGCCTTGCAGGTCAAGAACCCTTTAAAAACCAAAGAGCTGGTGTGGGCCCCCGTGTGCGCGCCGTCCGACCCCGCCCTGGCTGTGCAGCAGGCCACGCTGGCGTGCCTCCAGGTCAGTGAACGTTGTCCTTAGTGCTGCTACACAACGCATACATAACAGAGAGCAGGCAATAAAGTGTTCTGGCCCCAGTGGGAACCTTGGCCCCTAAGCGCCGGGCCCTTCAGGCCAGCGCGTGTCGAAGTGTGGATGCAGGCCTATCTACCTGCCGGTCGCACATGCACCAGCACATAGTGTTACTGCAGTTACGTTCTGTCACCATCTATGTTAAGGCTTATTGGCACGGTTGTGCTTGTGCAGGCGGCGGGCAGCTACGGTGCCAGCGGTATGCCGGGGGAGGTGCTGCCGGTGCCCAGTACGGCAGGTGGGTTAGCAAAGCCGTTGATAGCAACAAGTGCGAGCAACGGCAGCACGTGAGGGATGAGGGGGTCAGCATATGAAGGGCAAAGACCGGTACGGCAGCATGTGGGACAGCACGGCAGATGGGTCAAGGGTGGGAGGGGGAGGGACAAGGCGGTTCAGTTGGAATGTACAGCAGCTGCTGATGCAGGATGGCGCGCTCCCTGCAGTGGATTTAGCAGCAGGTGGACTTGGCAGCTCGTTGCTGTTGCGGGCTGCTGGTCGCGCTTGCCGAACGCGTGAGCCATCGGGGCGTAAGGGTGTGTGACACAGGTGCTCTCGTGGGTCGCCCTCCCAACAGGTGGCCCGGACGAATTCACGCCCGCCAACTACCCGGCATGGGTGTCGTACTCCTCAAGCTTCACAACCGATTGCATCAAGACCTTCCAGAAGCTAAAACTGCGGGTGAGGCTCTGCGTGTGCGCGTTACGGCAGCCGCGGGGCGAAGGCTCCTTGGCAATGGCGATCCGGTGTGGCCCGCGGGTCGGCGGCTCGACCAGTGGCTAGGTCTAGCTGCTGCCTCGTCGGCTGTGCAGCGCCTGGCTACGTTTGGTCCAGGTGATGCTGTCGTAAGGAGCAAGCTGGCACAACGCAGCTCTGCCGCTTTGCCAGCTTGCACACGGTACCTGACAGCTGCTGACAGCGTGTGCTGCACCACGGTTGGTTGTCCATGTACATCCGCCCCTGACTCCCATGCCGGTTGACGCCCCCGGCGTGCAGATTGCCACAAAGCCGTGCGCTCGGCTGCTGACGGTGGCCGAGTGCGCCATCATCCCCTGAGCCCCGGCAGCCCCTTCGCACAGGGACATGGGAGGCCTGGGTGAGGAAGCCACCGTCCCGACAAGCAGGCTGAACAGCTGCATGTACGAAGTCTGAGTGTACAAATGCAGTTGCGGGGTCACACGAAGTCTGAGTGTGTTTGCGGGCGTGCACGAGCCCGTGGGCCCTGGGCGCGCCTGGGACCAACTCGGCTGCGCTTTCGAAGGGTCAAATGCTGCATAGAAGGCGCCTTTTGATGCTCCATTTGCGTGCAGGGCTACGTGCCTACGTGGGGATTAACCCGCTGGGTGTGATCTGGTGTGATTCATGGGAGCGCCTTTATGATACAGTATGATGGTTGTGTCTATGCTAGCTCGCAAGCAGAGATGACGACATCCGACTCCGGCGTGCAGTTTTGGGCATTGTTTGGTACATTGCTGGTGCCCAGCCAGGGCCTCGTTAGTTCTAAGCCTTTCATCAGGAATTTCCCTCGTGCACTGTCAACTGGCCACACATACATGAACTGCAAACCCGCTGGCATACTACTAGTAATCTCGTGTTAAGGGCCAACGTCCAAGGCATGCCGGGGTCTTGGTGCTATGCAGGCTGCGGGCCAGGCCTCCTGCCGCAGCAGGGTCTGAGGTGTTACAGGGTGATACGTTTAGGGTTTTGCTAGCATCCTAGCAAGGGTGCTGCACGATGCTGCCCGACACCGATGTCTGTTTGCCACAAGGTTTGCGCTGCAACTCACGGCGGCACTTGTGTATTCAGCAGCGGGTGCCGTGGCGGCCTTGCATGACACCTGCTGCTGCTGGTGGTTTGCCTGGCACGACAGGACACTGGAGGCGCAGGCAAGCCCAGACTGCAGGCGTAGAGAGATGCGGGCTTACCGGTATTTTGTGTGCGGCACGGCACCATTGATCGTAACGTTGATACGTTGTGGATCTTGCGCTCATGTAACTTGCGCTTGGTTTTACTCTGTTTCACTGGCTAGGCACTTGCCCAGTGCAGCCCCGCTGGCCGCACTGGTGTGCTCCACGCGCCGCCAGCCATGGGACGGCAAGAGCAATTGGTGGTGCAGGTCTGGCGTCTGTGTGTTGCTGAGGCAGCATGGACATCCTGCCTACGTTTTGGCAACAACAATTCTCCAAGGTGGCAAGCGTCCACGCTGCACCGTCCTTGGCCGTTTCTCCCATGGGACCAGCATCGGTGGGGGCATGGCACACCCTGGATGCTGCTGGATGACGTGCAGCCGGAATGTGTAGTAGCAATCAGCGCCTGCATGGTGTTGAGGCTGTAAGGAACAGTGCTGCGAATTCCGCTGCAGGCTGCTGGAACTCCCCGTCTTCATGAGGGGCCCCAAAGCTGCTGCGGTACGCTGGGGCCACGGCTGTGCTGGGCAGTGCTGGGGCCTCCCCTGCTTCGTAGTACATGCGAGGGCAAGGCCAGCGTGAGGCATGTACTACGAGGTCGGCAGGCACGATGCATGGCTGAAGTTGTATGGATGCACCTGTAAGCTCCTTTTGAGAATAGCTCCTCTGTACGCAATTTGCGTTCCTTGAGGCAACGGTTACAGTAGTTGTGTCAAGGACCCTCTCAACATTCCTCTGTCACATTTGCAGAATAGATATCGGCAATTATTTGATATAAATTGTTTGACCAGGCGAGGAATTGAGCAGCGGCTGCGCTTCCATGGCAGAGCTTCAGTACTCCACGATACTTTTTTGTAGGATGTTAAAGAACATAAATACACTTCACATGTAAACATAGCGAGTGTCGTTCAGCGGCGTGTGTGTCACAGCTGAGGTGCTCGCGAACATGGGCGGGCGGAGGGCTTTGACTGGGTGGAGGCTTCACGGCTGGGCATGCGTTGCTCTACTCATACTAGCAGGTAAGGACATACTTCACTCCTCCACGTTGAGCGATGTAGTTGCGTAAGGTAGAGCTAGGGGCTGTTAGCGGTAGGGCGAACAATCCGGATTGAGGCCCCAGACAGCATTCGAACCCCATAATCCAGCGCCGTATGTCCTCTAGCATAGCGCCTTGTATTCACAATGGTCGGTACTGTGGCGGAGGATTATGCGTGGTCCAGACGCTCAGGGGTAGCTAGCGTCTGGTGCCGACCAGACCGACAGACAGGCAGCCGGAATAGTACATGGGCACACAGCAGAGCCTCCGACCCTGGGATCTAGTCCCTACCCCCGAGTTCCGTCACACAGCAAGCAAGGTTGTGGTGCGCTTGAGTTCGGCCTACCTACCTACCTTCCTACCTAGCCGTGCCCTCTGGCACCTGCCCCGCCGTTAGCACCAGGTTGGCACGTGTGAATGCTGTATGCTCAGCTGTTGCCACCCCCATGCCCCACCACTTTACCACACCGCAGTACCACTCTTCACGTCAGCCGAGATACTCATATTTCGCCAAGGACACGCTTCACGGAAACAGCTTCCGCCTCCACGCCCGCGGCCGCCCAACAAGGCGCCCCCGCCCCCGGCCCCTGCGCCCCTTCCGCCACCAGTACCATCCCCCCCTCAACCATTCCCACCTCCCTCTCCCTCTCCCGCTCCCGCTCCCGTGACCCAACAACTCCCATCGACGCAACCGCTGGCGCCGTCGCCCAGTGGCCTTACACCCCTGTCGGGTGCGGTTGCGTCCCCGCCGCCGGCGGAACCGCCGTGGGACTTCCCGCCACCAGGCGACATGCCGCCCCATGCTCCAGCGTCCCCGCCAATAGAGTACATACGTAAGCGCTCCAGTTAACTGATTACGGGTAGCCCGCGCGCCTGTGTATGTAGCACCAAAGACATCACTGCATCTGATGTGGGTGTTGCATGCCTGTGCCATCGTCCGAAAAGCCTGCGCTCCGGGGCAACGCTTTGTGATCTCACGAAACGATGCGTGCTGTTGCAGGGGAAGCCAACGGCTTTCGGTTGGTCGGCGGCTCGGGGCCCCGTGGGCGGTTAGAAATCGCAACGACTGCTGCATGGGTGGTGGGGCCGGACGCACCGGCGGGGACCGTGGCGTGGCGGCCGCTGTGCTATGACGTCAGCTTCACCAATGACGTTGCACGGGTAGGATACCGGAAGGGCCGGGGTTACAGGGCCAGCGGCGCAGTGGAGCAGGGTCTCAGGGCGTTAAAGGGGCTTAAGGGGCAGGATACGGAGCCCAATGGCTGGACATGGAGCCAAGAGCCAAGGCAAATCAAAGGGCGGAGTGATACGAGGGTCACGGCCAAGGGCGGGGTCTGGCCATGCCGCTCACCGTGCTTCAGGTGCACCAGCAGCACCAAAAGGAAGCATGGCTGCGTGCAAGTAACTCTGGCGTGCTGTAGGTCTTGTACGCCCAGGGGCGTGCGGCAGGTTCACCGTGGGGCATGGGGTATTGGGCGTTTGGTGCACGTGAGCCTTTAGGCACGTGGGCCATGCGTCGTGTGGGCGGTAGGGCATGTGGCGTGGCCCGCCGGGTCATATGGGGGCTTGAAGCAGCAACGGTAACGGTGCTTCACGGCATCAAACCCAAAGCCGACATCTAATGTCATGTTGCATACCGGTGGTGTTCCGAAGTCCTGTCAAGCCTGGCCTGCTGACTTCCCCTCCGCCGTTGCCTGCCACTCAGACCGTGTGCAACCTGATGGGATACAACTACGGAAGGTGCGCGGGTATCCTGGCCGAAGCTCTGCTACTTGTATCCCATAACCCCGCATCCGTCACTTCCAAGCCTGTCGTACCGTGACGTGTCATACCGTAACTACTCTGGCGCTGTACACCTGGTGCACGCAGGATGTACTACACCTCCGAGGTGGCGTACCGGGAGCCAAACGACACTGCCACAGAAGCGTGAGTAGGGGGCCTAGACAGCAAGCCGCACCACAGCTGCCATGGCGCGGGCTGGTCTGCTGCCACGCGCCTTGGGGTCTAGTGCCCTCTCCCGATGCTCCAGCGCCTTGGGAATCAGAAGCCAGGGGCGATGCGGCGGCCGTGGTGTACCTGTCTACACCGCACGCATTGTTCAGCGCTCGGCATGCCTTTCCACGTGGGGTGCAGGGACATGCCCTTGGAGTCTTTGACGTGCTGGGACTACAACGCCCCCGAGTGGTTCAACCCCCCGCCCGGGGGCGTGGACGGCGACGGGGGGTCGCGGCGGCTGCGCTCCCTACCGGAGGCCCAGGAGGGCCGCGTGGCCGTGCCCCGCTCCGAGTTCAAACAGTGCTCGTTCTACTCGGGCAGCTGCGACTACTCGGGGCCGCTCGTGGGCATTGAATGCTCAGGTGGGCCTTGGCGAGCAGGGAGCGAGCGCACGCGACCCGTGGGCCGGAGGGGACGGGAGCCAAATGGGGTCTGATGGGAGTAGCAGTGCGGTTTAGCAGGCACGGGGGCTAGTTGCCACAGCGAAACGGAGGTTCAATGGGAGTTTCGCGGTTTTGGTCTGCCCGAATCAGCAGTCTGCTTGCTATGCAATGTTGACCCAGCCTCGCTATGTGAATACTTTGCCTGCCCTTGCCGTACTGTGTGTCAATGCCGCGCCGTGCAGGGGCAGCCATGCCGCCAGCGCCGCCGCCGCCGCCCCTCCCGCCCGGCTCACCAGCAAGTAAGCAACCAGCCGCTGCCCCGGCACCGGCACGCACGGGGGCCTGCGTGCGCTCTTCTCTAGCTATCGCACGACAAGGCCTGATCACTCACGCGTCGCCATGTCCCTTGGTCAAAAGGGTGTAACCTTTATCCCTTCAAATTTTGAATTTTGCTCGCATTCCTGCTTGCAGGGCCCCCCAGCCCCATGCTGCTGATCAGGGTTGTGGGCGGCACCGTTTACTTTGGGCTGCTGGAGCTCAACCTGTGCCCCGACGGCAGCCAGGAGTGCCTGCAGAAGGTGGGGACCGTTGCCCCGGGTCAGAAACAAGCTTCGGGCCAGGTGGCCGCCGTGAGGAATTCCGGGCAGTTCCCGTACACAAGTCATTGAAGCCACGCCGCACACACCTTGCTGCCCTCACACGTCACTACGGTTTAGATTTGGGTCTCGTCCTTATTTGCATCGGGATCCGGATCCGGATGCAAACCCGGCTCCGGATCATCTCCCCTGATCATCTCCCCTGATTTGTACCTCCCATCACCGCATCTTTCAGAACCTTGCTGCCCTCCCCGCTCCGTAGGGCCGTGTGGAGCTGCTGGTGCCGGACCCCACGAACCCCGGCCACAGCGTGTGGGCGCCCGTGTGCGCTGTGCCGGACTTTATAGCGAACGCGGTGGCCGACGTGGCGTGCAAGCAGGTGCGCACGCAACCAATCTCTTCAGGTGGTGACGACGTACTCCACAGTTCTACTCAGTGGTTACGTGCTGTGCTTAGGCGGTACGGCGGGGAGGGGCCCCGACGTGTCATCGTAGGTCCACACCAAACCCGAAGGAGTGGCACATAGTAATGGCTGTCAGCTCCAATCCCGCAGGCGTTCGACTGGCCATTCACGCAAGACACGTGGCCAGTGCTCCGAGGCACCGCCAAGCCGCCCCTGCCTATCCCAACTGGTACGTACAAGCTTATTTGATTTTACCAAATAAATTTTAGCCTTGCTATGGAGACCTCGGCTGGTCGGGTGCGAGATGAGCAAAGTCGCGAGGGTCGCGCTTGCCGAAAGGTTTTTGGCGGGAAGCCGATGGCATGTTGCCGACCGCACAGACGCCTGGGCTGATGAACATTATATGTCAACATCAAATATGCAGCACCCTCGCTCGTGGTAATTCCGGCTTCGGGTAGCAGCGCAGGGTCCAGCCCTTTCGACCGTTGCGCACTGCGCAAGTCGGCCTGCTGCCACCACACCACGAACCACCATCGTAACCTTCCATTGCATCGCACCAGCACATGTGACACTTTCTGGTTCAGCGGCGACGGTATGATCCATCGCGGGCAAGGGCAGACGCGTCTAAGAAGACCCCTGAAGCCTTTGCCGCGCAGGGCGCTTGCAATCCTTAATTTAGGGTTACTGGGTTGTGGACCCTTGCACACCCTTCGTGGGCCGGCTTGATGCAATGGTCGAGCGGAGTGCGTGCTCAATACATAACATGGGTTGTACTTGAGCACCTTAAACGGTGCGATGGTGGGTGCGTCTGCTTCCTGACAACCTTACTTCCGTATAAGGTCAGCCATGCTATCCCCGCCTCCTGCCTTTCCCATGCAGCCTTCATTCACACCGCACTCACACACTGCACACAGCGCACCACGTACCCACCCGCCGGTTGCTTCCACCCGCGCTGACCTGTCCACCTCAGGCGCCCTGCACGCCACTCTCCCTACCTCCCATTGCGCTCACACTCCGCGACCACCCTCTCTTGCATCCCGGTGAAGCTTTCCTCCCCACGCATACCCTTCGCATTGTGCACCTCGTACTTGCACATCAAGCAAAGCAAAGGCAGAGGGCAAAGCACAGTTGCACTTGTATGTCAACCAGCACCGCCCTGCCCCCGCTGTTCGGGCCTCGTGTCGTCCGACCCGCCGTTGCTTATGCCCAGCCTTTAGACACCTTCCCTACCTTCCCCACAGCACAGCTGTGGCCGTGACGCTGTTGGCCGTGCTGCCTCCTGCTCCCCGCATTGCCGCGCACCCGCCCGGCAATACCTTACTCTTGACTATGTGGCACATCTGCGGCGGCACAGCGCCTGCCGCACGTATCCAGGCCCCACGGAGCCCGGTATGGGCATTTGGCACCATGATGACCGTATTCCAGCAGGCATAGGCCAAACTGAGTTTATCCAGCCCTTACCCTGCCCTAAATGTCCAAAGCCTCAAAGCCAATGTGCATGGCCTGTGCTCCATATAATTACCCATACCAGCCTAGGGTAGCCACACAGGGCTAGCAAATATGTAGATCGCTCCGGTACTGGTACGCGCTGCATAGCCTAACCGTACTCCTGCATACTCAAATGCCACCTGCCTGGTCATTGCTCCATGTCCCTGTTCACGCCACGCCCGCAGGCCACGTGGATCCCGGCATGAACAACTTTGACCCCGCGTCGTACTCGGCGTGGGTTACGGTGCTGGGAGGCACACTGGGGGGCTACGTGATGCAGGACCTGCAGCTGCAGGTGAGGGGAAGGGAAGGGGCGGGAGGCAGGGAAGGGGATGGCCTCTGTGCTTTTCGAGCAGTGTTGGGCGACGGGGAAGGCAGGGGCAGGGAAGGGCAGGCCACACCCGACATGGAAGGGGGGTAATCGCGCGCAACGGAAGAGGGTGGAGACTGGCGAGCTGGAGACTTGTAGCCGCGAGTCGTTAGTAGTCATGTAGTGCCGGCTGGTCCGTGTGAGGTTCTTCAAGCGCCAAGTCCACGCCACAGATTCCGCTGACAGTGCACGTGCCTTCGTCTGAGTCACTTGTGGAGTCACTCCCCGGCTGCCTGTGTGCTCATGCATGATCAGAAGGCACCATCCCATCAGCCCCCAAAAGTGCACGTCCCCCCCCTCCTGCTATGCCCCGCACCCCCACACTCCACAGGTGACCAAGGAGCGCTGCTTTGACGGCAACATGCTCAGCGTCTCCTGCTCAACGGGCATCTTCTGAAGGAGGGTAGGTTTTTACTACTGCCGTACACGGCGAATTTGGTGTATCATCTTTCGCAACCTGATGATACTCTCAGGTGACCCATCGGTTTGACTCCGCACACCGCAGCAGGACGGACGGCACTCAGACTGCCGTGCTCCCATCCGCTGCCACAGGCGCCTGCAGCCACAGTACGCTTTGGCGATGGGCTGACGGAGGCGCTAGCAGCTGCGCACCCGTGGGGGGAGCAGCCACGCCAGCTAGAGATGGCAACTGCTGGCTGGTGGGCTGATCAGCAGCGGCCACGTGAGGGCGTGGCCCCCTTTGCCAGGACACCCACGCAGTGTACGGCGCCTTTGGAACGAAAGCCAGATCAGAGAAGTGGCCTGCTGGCGGGGATGATTTCCTCGTCAACGCCAAGCCAACTTTTCTCATGCCAGCTACCTCCGTGGTAGTGCGCAAGGAGCAGGCGTGTCTGGTGTTCTGAGTAATTGTGAGATGTAAGTGTACGGCTTGATGAAGCAGGTGTAGCATCTGCGAGGCTGGCTTTACACGCAGGATGCCATATTAGCGCTAGAACTGAGCACTGGAGAACACACGGTACCGCACGCGTACAATTCATCATGCAGTGCACTTACCGAATGTCCTCTTAGCAATGCATGGGAGAGAAAGGAACGCGGTATGCCGGGTGGGCAGGGCGCTTCCTCTCTTGCTCACCCTCTTCCTCGCCCGCTCTCTCTCTTTCTGCTGCAACAGCGTCCTTCATTCCCTAGCACCCTTTTCCAGAGGGGCATTTGATTGCGAGTTGAGTGTGGCAACTGTGTAGAGGCATTGACCTCTCCCAGACCAGGCATGCGACCTTATTCCAGGTCAGGGGCTTCGGCAGTTCTGCCCTACGTAGTCAGGCCGGCGACGGCACAATGTGTTACGGGTTGGTGGTATTGGCAGCTATTAAACGTGGCAATGGGGTTTTTGCGGTTGTGATCTTGACTATGCAGGATTGTGCCGTGCAGGGGAGCTCCCCTGGTACCGTCAGCGCTCTTAGCTGTAAGCCTCGAGGGTGGATGAACCACTGCGACCTGCTGCCACCAAGCAAGGTGGTGCTTAGAGTCATCCGTGGATGTGCCTGCTACTGCTAACAGCACGCATTGCGGTGTAACGTGTAAGCTGCAACATACTGCACTGCTGCTTGCCGGCAGGTTGCGCTGCCCCCTGCCACCCTGGCTCCTCGCCTCGACCCCCAGAAGGAGAGCTCCCTATCTGCTCCACCCACCTCACCCACCATCCAAAACATGGATTGTGCGAGGGGCCATTGCAGACCAGTGATGAAGTCAGGGGCGGAGCAGTGGGTTTGGTGGGTTGACTTGGGTGGCGACGGGCTGCTGCCAAGCAACGACTTGCACCGGTGCTTCAAAACGAGCATGCCAGGGAACACTTGGGGGCAGGCAGGGACGCCAGCCAGTGGTTGCCGCAGGATTTTGAACACAGTCGTACAGCCATGCTGACCCCTGGTGCTGACCCATGGGCCACAGCAGCACGGCCTCGCATTAGCAGCTGTGGCCCAATGCCACGCTACAAACGAATTGAATACGTCATGGTGGGACACTTCCTGTCCTGTTAAGGTTGGACGTTTTCTTGTTGCTGTACAACAGCAACGCACCGCTACATGATTGATTCCTGATAGGTGTGGTCGGGACCAGTAAGGATCGTGTGGCCACACCACCTGGAATGTAACACAAAATGCCAACGTCATGGTCACCGCCACCGGCGCCACGGTGTGCGTGTCACCACCCCCAGCACGACGCATCAGAGCCGCGCTACGCCCTTGCATGGAAAGTAACGAGCACTCGTACCCGTGTCCCTTATGGCCGGGACCAGCTCTGTGTTTTGAGCGGGATGGGGCTGGGCTCTGGAAGGGGACCAAAACTGTAAAACCATACATACTAGTACCAACCGAAATGCCAGCACCCAGAACTTGAGGCGCTCTCAAGCAGACAGGGCACGGCCTGATCGTACCTGGCTTGAGCCTGCTGCTGCTGGCTTGAGCCTGCCAGTTTCGGTTAACGTGCCTGGTCTTGAAGCCTTTCATTCGCTGGCTAGTCCTTCCCTGACCGACACTGCTGCGCAGGGGTTTCGCGCTTGAGCATCCGGCCTAACTACACGCGTCAGCAACCGGTGCTCACGTCACTTCGTTCCAGAGCCACATCCCCACCATGTCCCTACCGGCCTGTCCTGTCTGCTATGCTAAGCCCAAGCCGCGCTACTACTCCGCACGCACCAAATCGCGCGTACACCTGCTTCTGATCCTGCTCCGCCCTGCACTGAACCAAACCCCCCTACTGCCAAGTGCACCAAGCCTGCAAGCAATGCATCCGTGAGAACACAAGGTCATCACCCTGCATCCTGCCCCCAATGCAGCCGTAGGAACAATAATGCTGGAACCACACACAGCGCACGCCCGCTTGCCCGGCACGGCACCACCACCTCGCCAAGCGCAAGCGCCCCCATACATGGCACACGCCCACCAATGCCGCACACCGGACGACTCCAGTCCACATCCTGCACGCCCCCGCCCCAGCCTCCCCCCTCCTCTCCCCATCCCCTCCAAAGCCATTGCCACCACCCTTCTCCGCACCTCCGGTGGCCCCGGTGGCCGAGGTGCATGAGGGGCTCCCCTGCTCCGCACCCTCTCTGTCACTGTGCCGCTTGCGACCAGCCCGCCGGCCCTCACCGCTTTGCCGACACGCCCAGCTTCCGCGCCCACGACTGCGCCTTCTGCCCCTGGTAGCCCCCCCTGCCCCTGCCCCCGCCCCGCCCCCCGCCCGACGCAAACTCCAGGTACCTGTACCCCGCCCCGCCGCTGAGCGCCGCCATGTCCCCCTGCCTCCTCCGCGCCCCCGGCCTGCCCCCCGCCGCCGCCAGCCCCTCCGCGTCCTCGTCTCGGATGTTCTCCACGCCCGCCTCCTCCATGCCCGCGCTCAGGACACGCGACAGGAGGTCCAGCTGCGAGGGGCGGTCGGAGAAGTGCAGCGCGCTGCCGCCGGGGGCGCCGCCAGCGGCCGCGTCCAGCAGGTTGGTCACCACCTGGCAGCGGTGGAGCATGGGGCACAATTATGTAAATATGACGGGAAAATCCCTTACCCTGGCGCCCATGAGTTAGGATAATACGATCCTTACTTTCGGGGGGGGGGTCATCTTAGGGATGCTCAAACAACAGAGGACAAGGACGTCGACAGGACAAGGAAAGGGCTGAAAGGACGATTTGTTAGTTGGCTGTTTCGGTATGCGCCGGCGCGGCTGCATGGACTCGGGCTGGAGGGACCTGGCAATCTGTTCCTCTGCCATTGCACGCCGTCAGACTCTTACCTCAACCTGAACCCCAGCCCGCGCCCTGTGCCGAACCGCAACCCAGACGCCGGCCCCAACCCCGCCCAAGGAACAGACCCGCACCCCGGCTTTGCCCTCCTGTCACACCACCCAACGCCACCTCGTCGTACGCAGGCTGACCGTTGCCGATACAGTTACTTTGCCGCTTTGTGGTTACCACCCAACGCAACGCTCCACCGCTGCACCTGCGCCTGCCCCCACCTTGAACGAGTAGCCCTGGTCGATGAGGAACTGCTGTCGCTTGGTGCTGTAGTACATCTCCTGCGTGTCGGTGGACACCAGCGTGTAGAAGAAGGCGTTGAACTGCGCGGGGGAGCGGGAAAGCAGGGCGCGCAAGGGGGCGGGGAAGCAACTCGTCATGGATCAGAACAGGCCACGTGGTCACAGGTGTGTACAAGGAAGTGTGTCAGATAGACGCACACAAACAAGTGTCGCGCCCCACCTCCTCCTTGTCCCCGCTGCCCCCCTTCCCCTCCTTGGTGGCTTAACAACAGCGTTCCCGCCAAAGCAGAGATACACCACCAGCACACACCCAGTCGCACCTCCTCCTCGTGCCCGCTGCCCGCCTTGCCCCGCTTGGCTCTCAGGATGCGGCCCAGGCGCTGCGCCTCCTGACGCCGGCTGCCCGCGTGGCTGCTGATCTGGATCAGCACGTTGGCCTCGGGGATGTCCAGCGAGTTGTCGCCCACCTGAGGGAGGTGTTGCAATGCACGAATGGGCCGCATGTCCATTGTGTGTTGCGGACGTTCATTGTGTGTTAGCACATGTAGGTGGCCGGCTCGGGGATGTCCAGGACTGAATGTGCTGATCGTGCTGATTGCGTGCAGTGCGCGGAAAAGCGCAGATTCCATGTCCCCCACCTTTGACAGGAACACGGTGTTGATGTCTGGGTGGTGCTTGAAGGCGTGCAGCACGCGCGTGCGTTCCGCGTGGCTGGTGGGGCCGTAGATGAAGGGCTTGCGCAGCCGCGTGGCGTACTCGCGCAGGGCCCAGATGTTGTCCGAGAAAACGATGATCTGTGCGCAGCAAGACGAGCAATGTGAACACAGTTGTATCATAACAACGCGAACGTGATAGTATCCTACCATTAGACATGGTGTTTGTACACGGTGCAGCCGAGTGGGGAAGCGACGGTTAAGGGTGGATCACATGTTGTGGATCGGCTGTGGAAGGAGGCGTGCATGCGGTGTGGCAACGTTGGGGCGCGTGGAACAAACTCGTCCGGCGGGCGAGGCCGGCGTACGACACATGGCTACTTTTGATGAACAAGGCCCCGTTGTGTGGGGACGAAAGCTGTACCGCTGTCTCTCGCTCGTCCAGGATCCCCCGTTCCCCTCCCACCTTGTCGCCGCGCACTCGCTCGTGGAAGTCTATGAGGAACTGGCAGGCCATGAACTTGTTGGGGTTCATGACGTACAGCAGCTGCTTGCGGGGGGAGTTCTCCTTCTTCAGGTACTCCCTGGGGAGGAAGGAGGCGGGGGATGCGAGGAAAGGACGGCGTGGGGTAATGGTAATGCTACCTCCCTCCCTGGACAGTTCACCCTCCGTCCACCGTAGTCCCACCCTTTCCGTGGTTATGGGACACACAACTGCCTCCTGCCGCGTCTCCCCACCCACCTCTACATACTGATCGGTATTGGTTGTACCACCCGTCGGCACACATTTGGGGCTTCCCCGCTCAGCCACCCTACCACCTGAACAATTCCCCTACCACGGCACACCGCCTGCCTCCTGCTGTTCCGCCGCGTCCCCCACCTCCTCCCTTAGCATGTGTCCGCCCCCCCTCCCCGCCACCACACACACCGGGAACCCCTCCCTTGGCCCCCTGGCCCACCCGGAGAACTCGGCCGTCATCGGGACCATACGACTCTCACCGCTTGCTCCCCCAAAAGCCCTGGTCTGCCCCCGTCCCCCACCACAGGCCCACCTGAAGAACTCGGCCGTCATGGGGCACCACACCTCGGCGCACTGCACGTTGGCGATGTGGCCGGCGCGCGTGAGGTCCAGCCAGTTGGCCTCGTACAGCTTGGGGCCTAACGGGGTGCAGGGGCGGGAAGGGAAAGGGTGTGGGGGCAGTACGACGCTGTGGTCAGTACGACGGCAGGCTGCCTTGCGACCGCTTGGGGCCTGGGTAGGGCCGGAAAGGAGGGACGGTGGCCACACATAGGATTCAGCACGTCACAAAACTGGGCCCAAGGGGACATGGAATGGGGGCAGCGCACGACCACCGCAAGGGCCTGCGGGTGCTGAGGGGCGGTGCCTCCCCTTCTACCGCCATGTGATATCCCCCGCTCTCCCGCCCTCCCACCCAGGCCCACGGCCCACCGATGAGGAAGTTGAGGTCCGCGATGCGCTCGTCCTCGCGCACCAGCGTGGCGGTGAGGCCCAGCTTGCAGTGCGACTTGCAGGTGGAGATGACCTGAGGGGGTGGGAGGAGGGGTGAGGAGGAAGCGCAATGAACGGTGGACATGACGCTTGATTGCAGCGCCACGTCCCAAGTACAAGCCGTACGACTCTGCGAAACTCACTGTGCGTAGTACGGCTGCGGGGCACCACGCGCACCGCGCCCATAGCCGCTCGTTCATGCCCCACGCGCGTGTGAGTTAGGCGCCATACGCATTGCCGTACACCCACCGTTCGGAACATGGCTGCGGGCACCACGTGCACCTCGTCCATGAGCAGCAGCCCCCACTCCCTGCTGCGGATGATGTTCATGATGCGCTCGCTCTCTTCGCTGCGCTTGCCGCTGAAGGCAATCAT
>QAXN01000385.1:0-41331 GCA_004335795.1 Chlamydomonas sp. 3222
GTGGGTTAGGGGTAAGGTGGGATGTGAGCCATGCCCAAGGAGCTGTTCCTGCCCCTGGGACCCAGGAGCAGGCGGCTGCTGTTCCCAGGTGCGTGTGTGTTAGAGGGCGGGGGGGGGGGGGGGGGGTTGGGATGTGCACCGTGCCCCAGCGGGGCCGTGGATCAGGAAAATGTTCCCAGTTGCATGTGTGTTAGCGGGCTGTTGTGTTAGGGGCCGGGTGGGATGTGCGCCATGCTCAGGGGGGCGTTCCTGCCGCTGGGGCCGCGGAGCAGGAAACTGCTGTTTTCAGCTGCATGTGTACCGTACAGGCATGTGCAGAGTCACCGGTGTATACATGCCTTGTTGTTGCGGAGTTTTCAATAACGACTGGGTAGCCCTTCAGCCTGTGTCCCTTTGGCGGAAGCCCCTGGGCGCTGACCATGCACAGGTTCCCGCCTCGCCTTTGTATGACACACCTCCTCCTTGTGCTCCACACGCAGACGAGAAGGAGGAGGCGGAGGAGGAGGCCGCCGCCGCTGCCGCCGCCCAGGCGGCTGAGCAGGCGTACGGCGAGGGCGAGCAGCAGTACGACGAGTACGGGCAGCCGTACCAGTACGACTACGGGGAGGCGGAGGCGTATGACTACGGGGACTACTACGCGCAGCAGGAGGGCGCGGCGGCGGAGGACCCGTATGCGCAGGAGGACCCGCTGGCGAGGTGTGTAGCGGATGCGGTGCGGGAGTGGGACGTGCAGAATCCCTGACAAGCCAAGAGATAGGGCAGAGCCACTCACTGCCATACGCCAGGGGGAGAAGACGTGCTGGCAAGGTGTGTCGGGGAAGGGCTGCAACGCCTGGCAGACCGCATCCTCCCTGACGTTCACGTTGTGGTACGCTTGTGTCGCAAGTCAGGAACACATCTTCTTGACCCTGCCCTCGCTCTCCCGAAGGCCCTTGGGCATCTCATGACTATATCTGATAACGTAGGACAGCGAGGCACAAGGGGTTGTGCGTCCGGCCCTTAGTCAACTGGTGCCTTCGATTTGTGACCTGGCTGGATACCCAGCACCCAGCCGACGCCAACGTTTGGGAGCCGCAGTTATCGCTCCTTCCCTCTGCCCAGGAGGCCAAAAGCTGAATGTCACCTTCCAGTCTCTGCAGTGTGGCTCACACCTTCCCCTTCCTGCTCCCTGCTCCCTTCATTCGTTGTGCCCTGCACAGGTACGACTTCAGCGGTCAGAAGGCGGCTGCCGCTGTGGAGCTCAACTGGGGCGGCGCGGCGGGGGCGGCGGAGGACGGCGCGGAGGCGTCGGCGGACATGCTGGCGGGTGGGTCAGGGGCCGGCGCGGGACGATGTTGGCGGGTGGGTTAGGGGTCAGCGCGGGACGGTGCTGGCGGGTGAGGGCGATGTGATGTGGGTTAGCCGCATGCGATGGCATGGGGTAGGGCCTAGGGAGTGCACGACGGGTGGCATCTGCAGGACTGTAGTGGGCTTGGCCGGGCAGGTGCGTTCAGTGGCAGGGGAGAGCGGGCATGGCAGTGGGAAAAGACGCCGGCGCATGTGTCGTGAGCGGTTGGCAGAGGGCGAGCGGGGTGACCGGGCTTCCTTGATGGTTAGTGCTGTTGTTGACCGCACCACGCTGACCGCATTGCCACCACCCACCTGGTTGCATGACCCTGGCAGATGCCCGGCCGGGCGTCATGCTGTACGCCTTCAACGCCGAGAACGCAGACGAGGTGGGGAGGCGGGACAGGACAAGAGGGCGTGGGTTAGGATACCAGGACAGGAGGGCGTGGGTTGGTGGGCAGGGAACCAGGGCGTGGGCCGTGTGGAGCCGTATCCGCAGGTGGTCGCAAGGGCTTTGTCGCAGCACTACCATGTAACAGCAGGAAGAATGGCGCTAGCCGATGTCGCGAACAGGCGTGCAGTCATTGTGGCATTCGCGGTACACACGTGGGGCACGACCGGAGCAGCAAAAACTTGCCCTTGAGCCTTCATTCCTAGAAGCCTTCACACGTGGATTTGCCCTTTCCGCACATACTTCGCTCATTCATCAAACACATGCACGTGCTGCACCCCTGGGCGAGATGCGTTCCTCCATCCATCACGCGGAGTGCTGTATCCCAATCCTTCCTCCCCTGGCAGGTCTCCGTGGCGGCTGGCGAGCACGTGCGCGTGCTGCACGACCTGGGCGAGTGGTTCCACGTGGCGGCCAGCAGCAGCGGCCAGCACGGCCTGGTGCCCGCCTCCTACGTGCAGCTGGCGGACGACGGACACCACCACCACGGGGCGGGTGGGGGCGGCGGCGGCGGGCCGCTGCTGAGCCCCAGCAGCAGCGTGGGGCTGGGCGGCAGCATGCGGAGGGAGGAGGGCGCATCCTCTGGCGGGGCGGCGTACGGGCGGCAGGCGTCGGGTGAGTTGTTAACACGAGGGTGGTGGTGGCGAAGGCTTGCGCGTGTGACGGCGGCAGATGGAAGGGGAGCATGTGGAATGCCCGTGGGTTGTTGAACACTCAGAATGTGGTACTGGGTGTTGTCCTCTTTGCGCACCAGCTGGGGTTTGCCTTGTGCGCAACCCGTCGTGTGTTGAACAACCTTGATCTGTGGCCCTGGCTCTGCCCTTAGCAGGCCGTCCGTCGCTTGGGGGCGCCGGGACGTCCCAGGACCCCTCCTACTTCCAGTACGACAATCCAGAGTACGACGCCGGGAACAATGGCGGAGTGTACGGCTCGTACTACGGCGGGGATTACGGAGGGCAGTACGGCGGCGACCAGTACGGCGGCGGGGCGTACGGGAGCAGTGCGTACGGCGGGGGCGCGTACGAGGAGAGCTCGGCGGCGGGCGGAGAGCGTGGGCTGGGGAAGAAGAAGGGCTTCGGAGGTAAGTGGGTGTGACCGGGAAGAGTGAAGTGGTGGCGTTGGGAGCTGGATGCGCCAGTGCATGGCTGATCCGGGCCCGAGTGGGGTTGGCTTTGTAAGATGCATGCCCGCCAAGCAGTTCCAGTCAGAGGCAGTTCGGGCTCAGTAGGTACAAAACATAGGACAGTAAAAGGTGCATACATAGGATGAGCCCTGCTCTGGAGTGTAGGAGATGGTGGAGAGCATTTCTGCCTGTGCCATGATTGGCCATTCGGTGTCCGACCTTAAAACTGACATGGTTTGGCACACACCCCACCCAGGTTTTGACGACTTCGGAGCCGTGCTGGCAGCGGCCAAGACTGCCGCGCAGTCGGCAGTACGGCAGGTGGCCACTACCGTACAGGACGCAACCAACAACCGCACGCCCGCCCCGGCAGCACACAACGACGGCGGCGCTACCCAGCCCTCACGCAGTGACCCGTCGGACTACTCCACGCCGATTCCGGCTTCCGCACCGTCGTACAGCGAGAGCTTCGCGCCGTACACAAACGAGCTCGCGCCAGGCGGCACAGCGGGGGCTCAGGAGCAGCCTGCGGCGGCGGCGGGCGAGTACGGCGTGGATGTGGCGGGCGAGCGGACGGCAGTTGCGATGTACGAGTTCGTTGCGGAGATGGATGGGGAGCTGTCGGTTGCGGCGGGCGAGTCGTTGGTGGTTGGGGAGGAGCAGGACGGGTGGTACATGGCGAGGGTGGTGTCGGACGGGCGGATGGGGCTCATCCCTGCGTCGTACGTGCAGCTGGGGTGAGCTGCAGCCGTTACATGGGCACGCCTGGAGTACGTGACATGCACTGAGAGGGGTGGGGGCGGGCATGGTACCGGTGCTGGTGACTGGCTGGGCAAGCATGTAACCGGCCGACCTGGATGTGGGGGGAGCTGAGTGGCCTCGCCCTCGAGGAGGGGCCTTTCTGCGCAGGAGGCTGCAGAGGGTTCGTGTCGTACGTAAGCAGGGCATTCCGTTTTGTGCACGTCCATGGGCATTGTGGACGGCCTGCTGGCCCGCAGTCCTGAAATCCAGCTCCTTGTAAGGGGGGGTTTACATATGCACGAAAATGCACAACCTGCATGACCGAAATGGCATTTCGGGCGTGCGCGCCTTCCCATTCTCCCCTAGAATGGGAAGGCACGTCCGAATTACGGACACGTCCGCAAATTTCGAGCATGCGTATGTAAACCCCCCCTAAGGGTGACGACAATGACAGTACGTATATTAGGCGTCGTAGGCCGGGGCAGCAGTGCAATCAAGCGCCATGTTCAGTGTCAGCTACAAGCCTCGTTCCAGTCTTTCAGACCTTCCATGGCCATTTGTGCGGCTGAGCTCAGCTGATGCAGCTTGCTTCTTGCGCCTCCCCATCAGCTACGCCCAAAGCACACTGCAATATAAAACTGCATGGCTCCTTCTGGTCTCTGCCCGGTACAGGCTGTGCAGCAAGCCAGCAACTACTGGTGTTTACTTGAAAGTGAGGCTGAGTGCCGCCGTTGAGTACCGGACTTGAGTTTGTCCAGGTTTGCGTGCTCGCATAGCCACCCGCTGCCCGTGAGCGTGCATGAGCCCACGCTGCCCCACGGGAACGGGAGAAGGGCAGCAGCCGGGCGCCACTCCACAAGATGAGAGCGACGGTGCATGGCTGCTACTGTACTGGTGGTAATGCAGGTAGAGGCTTCTGGCAGGGTCCAGCTGCTGTGCGGACGCGAAGACTGGTCTGCTGTCAGCGCGCACTAATCCACACAGCCCCATGGGGGAGACCCTACACGCCTACAGCCCCGTACCAGGCCAAGGCCCAAGGGCGCTGGCTGCAAAGCATTGCCTTGTGCGCTATGCGGAGACACCGATCCCAGTGTACCTCGTCAGATCTCATATACGTGTACTTACACAGGTGTCACATGTCAGTGAGCCAAGGATAGCTCCATACTGCTCCATACTGTTGTATGTGCATCCCTATGGGCCATATTGCCCGCCCCTATGCCATATCGTGCATGGCACAAGCAGCAGTCTTCAGTTCGGTCACCGGTGGGCGGGCAGGCCGCTACCGAAGCGTTCACCACACACCAACCCTGCAGCTGCAGCGCACAATCCCGCACACAATCGCACGCTTGGCGCAGCATGCCCACAACACACTCTCATGCGGTATACATGTCGGTATACCCCGTTGGATCTCCATTGCGGTATCTTGTCTTAATAGCGTCCTATAGGAAAAATACGAGTGGAGCACATACTACGTGGTACCTGCCGTCAGATGCGCATCACACCTCCCCGGCTCCTGCGGGGCCCTTGTTCGCCACAATCTGCTGCTTCCGGCGCCGCATCACAATAACAGCGACAATAACACCAATCACGATCGCACCGCCAACAAGACCCACAACCAGGCCGATAATCAGCGCCTTGTTATCCTTATCGTCGTCACCACCCTGCGGCTGGCCGCTACCACCGGGGCTGCCGCTGGCGCCTGGCACCTGGGTCTCCGCAATCTTCCTTAGAAGGGCATCGCCCGTGTACTCGGACTTGAACTGATCAACCGACAACGTGCCGTTGGCAAGTGCCTGAGCCGCAGCCGCCAGGGACGTAGACTGCATGGTGATGGCCTGCGTGGCGGCGGCAATGGCGGCACGCAGCTCCGCCTCGCTGAGCGGCTGGCCCGTGGTCAGCGCACGCAGCACGATCGCCTGCTGGTCCGCGATAATCTTGTTGCTCTCCGCCACGGCCTGCGACAGCGCGGCGGCAGAGCCCTCCACGGAGGAGAACGGCGCTTGGAGCAGCCGACGGCGGTGGGCCGCGGGCGCGGCGGCGCCAGTGACGGCGGTGTAGGCGGTACGGAGTAGCGCCAGGACTGTGGTGTTGCGCGTTAGGTCGGTGGTGGAGTTGAGCAGCGCGGCGGCCATGGACAGCTGCGCCACGGGCACGGCCTCAGAGGCGGACATGTCCTTGCCCAGTGTGGTGGCGTTGAGGCCGTCGAACCAGGAGGCGAAGAGCTTGACGTTGGAGGAGATCATGCCCTGCAGGTTGGCCACCGCCGCGCCGCTGACCGAGGCGTTGACGAAGGTGGTCTGGTAGTAGTCGTACTTGTGCAGCGGGGTGGTGTATTTCTCCACCGGCAGGCCCAGGTTCTTGAGCACACTGTGCACAAGGGAAAAGCAAAAGGGGGCCGGGGCGGTCAGGCGCAGGTAGGGGCAGGTGGCAGGCAGGGTTTCCATACGATAAAGAAGAGCAGCACTTGCGCAGTAAGGTTTTCCCGTAGGGGAAGAAGCTGCTTCATACAAGGTCAGGCCGTGACTCACGTTGTGACCATGCCGGCGAACGTGGTGGCCGAGACGCTGGGTGGCGAGGCGGCGCGGGCCAAGCCGGTGGCAGGGGAGACCACCAGGCCGTCCATGCCGTACAGCACGTGCGAGGACACGGTGGAGTCCAGCACGGCGGCGCCGGTGTAGCTGTCGCGGCAGGTGGCGTCGCGGAAGCGCACGGTGTCCACGTTGTTCTCTGTCTTGATACTGTGGGGGCCAATGAGCAGGGGGCAGGAGCAGAGGGGTTACCGTTGGGCTGTGAGGCGACCGCCACGCAACGGTACATCAGCTAGGTATCAGCAAGGTCCATGTTAAGCCCCCCAGCGTCATGACACTGAGCAAGCAAGCGCTACTCACGTGAAGCTGCCCATGTCGGTGGCGACGTTGCTGGCGGTGTTGGACACGGAGCTGCCGACGGACGCGGAGCACTCCAGGTAGCCGGAGCTGAGGCCGCGGGCGGGCAGGTCGGACACGGTGGGCGCGGGAGGAGGAGGCGGGCTGGGCGAGGGAGGCGGCGGCGACGGGAAGGCCACGGGCAGGCGGGCGGCGGCAGGGACGTAGGCTGGGCCGGAGGCGCTGCCGGCACGCAGGTTGGTCTGGCCGTCCTTAATGTTGAGGGTGTCGCCGGTGGCGGGGGCGTAGTTGGCGGCCAGGGTGAGCGCCAGGGTGGTGCCCGACGCGTCAACGGCGCACGTGGCAACGGGCGCATTGTACTCGGCGCCGGCGGCGCTGGCGATGCTGACGGTGGCGCTGCAGGCGTCCGAGGTGCTGGCCACCACCACGGAGGCCGTGGGCAGGGTCACGGAGATGGTGCTGTCGCCGATACGGACGGCAGACATGGCAGTGGGCACGATGGGGATGCCGGCGGCGCTGGGCACGTAGAGGGTGGTGCCGTCGGCCAGGGTGAGGCCGGACTGGTTGGAGGGCACCTGCAGCACGTCGCCTGCGGGGAGGACAGGGAAGCAAAGCAGGAAACAAGTGAGCCCCATGCTGGCAAGAGCAAGATGCACAAGGCGCAGCACAGGTCAAGCAGAGCCTGCACCTATAGAGTGCATACAGTGCGGAGAGCGGTTCGTACCTGCGGTGTAGCGGGCCTCGCCCAGGGTGAGCGTGAGCGTCACGCCGTCGGCGGCCAGCGCGCACGAGGCCGCCGCCTTGGCGCCGGGGCTGAGCACCACGGGGCAGGTGCCGTCCTTGAGGGCGCTGGCGAACGGCAGCGTGGCGGTGATGGTGGTGGGCGCGGACAGCACGGCCGCCTTGGCCGAGAACAGGGCCGGGTTGATGACCTGGTCCAGCGCCTTGGGCACGTAGCCGGTGCCCACGTCCATAGCAGCTACGCGCAGCTCCGCCTGGCCCTGGCGCACGTTGACCTTGTCGGAGGGGGCGTAGGAGGCCGCGTCCTTGAGCGCGACGGTGAGGCTCATGCGGTCGGGGGAGAGGGTGCAGGAGGCAACGGAGCCGTTCTTGGCCTCGCCAGAGGTGGAGGACATGGCAATGGCGCGCATGCAATCGTCAGCGGTGAGGTTGGCGGGCACCGCGCTGGCGGCGGGGAGGCTGAGCACGACGGTGGTGGGGTCGATCAGCGTGGCGCGGTCGATGGTGGTGAGGATGGGGAGGGGATCCGCGGCGGGAAAGTACGGCGCGGCGCTGGGGGGCACGCCGTACAGCAGGACGGACTGCGTTGGTGAGGCGACGTTGATGGTGTCGCCGGCAAGGTAGGAGGCGGTGGCGAGGTTGACGTTCAGGATGCGGTCGTTGGCGATGGAGCAGGAGGCGATGGGGCCGGCGCTGGTGCTGGTGGAGGCGGCGGTGGTGGTCCCGGCGCCGACGGAGGCGATGGCGAGGGCGCTGTTGCAGGCGGCGGCGGAGCTGTCGGTGACGGAGGAGGTGGCGGGCAGCGGCACGGCGATGCTGGTCGGGGAGGTGAGGGTGGCGGAGGCGCCGTAGGGGCGGGGGTTGATGATGGTGTTGTGGGGCATGTTGACCGCAGTCGCAGAGGATACACTGAGGGTTGTCTGGTCCTTGCGGATGTTGACCCAGTCGCCGGCCTGGTAGGGGTTCTCCGGGTCAATGGTGATGACGACAACGTACTGGTTTGCGATGATGTCCGTGGTGCAGGACTGGATGGGGCTGGTGCGGTTGCCGTCGCCGTTGCCGAACACAAACGCAGCATCGCACGTAGGCTTGCTGTTGCTGCTGCTCAGGCCAGAGATGGAGCCCGCGAAGGAGATGTGGATGGTGCTGGCGTTGACAAGCACAGCGGTGTTGATGTTGGGCAGGATGGCCTTGTAAGAGCTGGACGCCTCGTGAGGGATACCAGAGGCGCCGGTGCCGGTACGAAGCGGTGTGGTGGCCTGGCCATTCGTGTCCTTGATACTGACACGGTAACCTGCACGTGCAGCAGCGCGGCACACATTAGCACCCAACAAGCAGCAGCAGCAGCAGCCCCGAAACACTGTGTCAGTCGTCTCGTCAGTGCGCACGGCATCCCATGCCCCATGCACTGCGCCAGGGGGCGGCGCACCTACCAGAGCTGTACGCCTCCGAAGTGGTGACCATGAGGAAGTAGGTGCCGGACAGCTGGGCGACAGAGCAGGCCGTCACGGCCTTGGCCACCTCGGCATTGCTGCCGTCCAGGCTGTACACTTTGACCACCTTGGTGCAGTCGTCCGCAGTGGAGGTGGAGGCCATGTTGGAGGTAACGGGCAGCTGCACGGCCACCGTGGTGGGCGACAGGGCGAACGCGGCCTCGATGTAGGCGGGGGCGATGGCCACGGCCGCCTTGCGAGGCACGTACTTGTTGCTGGGGGAAGAGCCTGTGGCGGCGCGGAGGGACTTGGCCGCCGCGGTCGAGTCCGCGGCGGCGTTGGTGTCGGCAATGTTGATGGTGTCACCTGCATGGAGCGTGAAGGTGGCACAGGAGTTGGTGTCCAGGGTCGAGGAGGAGGTAGGCAAGGAGAAGCTTGTCAGGCTGCGAGCAGCACGTGCCGTGGTTTGTTTTGGACGGGACGCACGCACCTGCCGCGAAGGCCTCGGAGGCCGCCAGGTTGATAGTGACGGTCTGGGAGGAGACGGAGCAGGCCGACGTGGAGTCCAGCGTGCGGGCCACACCGGCGCTGCTCTTGATGGTGAGCACCTTGGCGCACTCGGCCGCGGTCAGAGCGGTTACCGCAGCGTTGCTGGAGTCGAAGATGCTGCTGGCGGTGGGCAGGGTAGCCAGAATGGTCCTGGCGCTGGTGGCCTTGGCGGACACGATGGAGGGCTTCACGACCACATTAGCGATGCTGGGCACGTAGGCGGCGCCCTTGCCGTCCGTGCCGGCCGTGAGGGCCGGCGCGTCCTGGGCCACGGTCTTGAAGTTGACCACGTCGCCTACGATTGGGCAGGCAAGGATTGGGCAGGCAGATTAACAGGCCGGCAGCCGCTGTCAGAATGGTGCCAGCAAACCCACAGCGCAGTCCAGGCAACCCGCTAGTTACACCTGCACACCACCCCAATGCCCGGCATGTAGCAACAGAGTGGTCATCCCACTCACCGTCCGCATAAAGGTTCGCGGCGGTGTCACCGAGCAGCTTGACGATGAGCGTCATCTTGTCCGTGTCCAGGGCGCACGACTTAATGCCCCTTGGAGAGATAGGGCTGGCGTCACCACCAATGGCTACGATGGCCACGCACTGGTCGACCGTGACCTCGGGGAGGGTGCTGGCGACGGGCAGGCCGATTTGGATCTCGGAGGTTGACACGGCAGTGGCGGTGTAGACGGTGGGGGCGATGGTCAGGGCAGCGGGAGCGGGGACGTACTTGGGGCCGTTGGTGCCGCCAACAAGGGGCTTGGTGGTGGTGTCGTCGTCGTTAGCGTCCGCAATGTTGACCTTTGTGCCCGCGGAGAAGACGCCGCTGTCGCTCGAGCCAGACAGCTTCACGGTAAGCACGGGGCCATTAACATTGCACGCATCGGTCGCGTCCAGGAGGTCCTTGGCGGGATCGAAGGAGACTACCTTGGCGCAGTCAGCCTTGGCAATGGCGTTGCCGCCGGTGATGGCGCTGGCAAAGGGCAGCCTCAGCTGCACGGTGCTGGGGCCGGTGGCGGCGGCGGCGGTGATGGTGGGCGAAATGGTGACCTTGTAGCCGGTCGTGGAGCTTGTTGGCGCCTGGTAGTAGGGGGTGGAGCTGGCGGCCACATTGGCAGCTTGCGAGCCATCCGCGCGGAGGACGTAGCCAGCCGCCAAGCTAAAGTCCAGCTCGTCACCTGCACAAGAGCACCATTTTGGGCACATGGGTGAGGCGTGGCCAATATCATGTTGTTGAACTGCCAGGCCCGTATTGCCACTGGACGGGAGTCGCGCCAAACCCCAATCGGCATACCTGAGGTGAAGACGTTGGTGCTGGTGCCGTCAAGCTTAAGCGTCAAGACCTTGCCATCCTCGTCCAACTTGCACGCATTTGCGGAACTGACGAGGCTCCTGGAGGCGATCCTGAAGATGCTGTCACAGATGGGTTTGGACATGGTCGTCACCACCGTAGGGCTCTGGCCCGTGGACACGATAGCAGAGGGGAAGGGCAGCTCCACCCGGATGGTGGTGGAGTCCAGGCCGATCACGGACTTCACGAAGGCGATGCTTATGGGCACACCACCGGGGGTGGCACCGTACAAAGGCCCAGCGGCGGTGGTGCCGGCCTTGAAGTACACGGAGCCCGTGTTAACAATGTTGATGGTGTCGCCTGCAAGGTGTGGGGGAAGCAGGTCAGGCATTAGGCGAGCACACTAGTTGGCAAGCAACGCAACGGCACATTAAACAGACTGAATTGACCTCCGGTACTGGGGTCCACGTGCAACGGAACCTGACACCCTAACATGGTTAGGCAGCTGCGTAGGTATGGTGCCCTACCGGGGCCGTAGCTGTCCGACAGCGTGACCGTCAGCACTTTTCCACTAACGTCAAGGGAGCACGCGCCGGTGCCGTTCAGCTGCCGGGCGGTTGGGGTGGCGCCTGCGGGCAGCACCGACAGAACGCTGCTGCACTGCGCGCCCGTCAGCGGGCTGGCAACCTCAGCGCCGTTGGCGTCAAAGAACTTGCTGGCCACAGGCAGCGTGACTTGCAGCCTGGTGGTGCCGATGGCCACGGCGGACACCAGGCGGGGGGTGATGACCAGGGCCTGGCGTCGGGCCACGTAGCGGGGGTTGGATGCGGTGTAGGAAGCGGAGGTGCTGGCCCTCAGGTTCTTGACCGCGTTGGTGTTGCTCGCGGCAACGTCAATTGTATCACCTGCATGCAGCAGTCATGCACAATTGCGGCACACCCGTATAAGCGGAGGAGTCATGTGCGAGTGCTTCCTGCCCTGTACGTGCTTCGGCCCCCTAGCACCTTTCAAACAAAGCACGTTCAGAGCAGGAACAGCGCTACTCGCACCTGCCGCGTACATGTTCTGGTCCGCCAGCGTGACGGTGATAACCTTCTCGCCAGCCTTCAGCGCACACGCGGCGCCGGTAGTGCCGGTCTTGGTGCTGCCGGAGCCAGTTATGGCCAGCCAGAACAGCACGCTGTTGCACTCTGTGCTGCCCAGGCTGTCAACAGATCCAGTTGGGGATTCGGTAAAGAAGGCGCTGGCCGTGGGAAGTACCACCTTGATTGTCTGCGAGTCGACAGTGTAGGCTGACTCCAGAGCTGGGTTGATTGCCGTGGCTGCGGTCGAGGCCTGAAAACCACGCGTTAACACGTTGTTGGATGTGCCGTCGGTCGTGAGGACCAGGTTCGTCTGGCTCGCCGCCATGTTGACCGCGTCACCTGCACGGCACAGGTGGCGGAAGCATACCAAATCGGGACGGAGCTACAGGATCAAGCATGCATTGTCTCCCACAACGAAACCCCAACCCACAACACGGCAAGACGACAACAACCACCCTCACCGATGGCGTAGGTGCCGCTCAGCGTGGCGGTCAGGATGGTGGTGGTGGCGTCAAGGGCGCACTGCCCGGAGATCTTGTTGTACGACAGGTATGCCGTACAGGCAGTGGGGCTGCCAGTGATGGACGCCGCGGTCGCCAGCTCCATCTCCACCGAGGTGGAGCTGAGCAGCTTGGCGGACAGGATGCTCCGGGGGTTGGCTGATCCGCCCGAGCGCTGGTCGTAAATGGGGATGGGGGCCAGCGTTTGGAAGCGCAGCGTTTGGCTCTGCCCGTTGTCTGCGTACAGGTCGATGTTGCCATCCATGACGAACGTGTCACCTGCATGTTCAAGAGCACAAGGGCTTTGGTGGGCATGTGGAACTGGACGGTTGGTCTCCGTGACACAAAACGGGGAGAACAGGTGCACAGGCCATGTGTGCCATGTTGCAGGATCCGGCTTACCAAACGCCTACCAGGGTATGTCACGGCCCATGTGCCCATATGCCAGGTCCCCGGCTTGGCCCCCAAGCACCCCCGCAACTCCCTCCCGGCTGGCAATTCTTCAGCGAGGTTGCCTCACGCGACATGCACATGTTCAGGATAACTTTGCAGCGGAGCGCCGTTACGACAACTAGGCGCAGTGCGTCCCCTTCCCTTCTCACCGGTGGTGAACACGTGCGTAGCGCCTGCTAGCGTGTACTGGAGGATGTTGCCCGTCAGCTTGCAAGCGGTAGTCGCAGCTTCCCTTGCTGCTCCGCCACCGCTAGGGACCACCTTCAGGAAGGTGTTGCCGCAGGACCAGCCCGCCGCGGTAGTGGTGTAACCCGTGGTTGGCAGCTGCACGGTGATGACGGTGTCTGAGGTGGCAACCGCCGACATGACGCGGGGCAGCACCACCACGCCGTTGGGGTTGGCGCCGTACGCCACACGAGTGCTGCTGCCCTCGGCCACCAGTAGGGAATTGGTGGGCAGGATGTTGACACTGTCCTTGGGCTGGTAGCCGCTGTTGGACTTGAGCGTCAGCGTCAGCGTCTTGCCGTCGCCGCTGAGGCTGCAGGACGCAAAGGGGTCAATGCGCGCCGTGGTGGTGCTGCCCTGGTACAGCCCAACGACTTTGTTGCAGTCGGTGGGGCCGGCGAGGGAGGCCGCGAAGGGGAGCGGCACGGTGATGGTGACGGGCCCGGTCAGGTAGGCGGCGGAGATGGCGGGCTTGACGGTGACAGCAACGCCGCCGCGGCGCTGTGTGTAGCGGCTGCCCGTGTTGACGCTGTTGGCCTTCAGGTAAAAGGCGGCGTTGTCTGCAGTCTGTTTGCTGTTTACGTCAATAGTCGAGCCGGGGGCATAAAAGTTGGTCTTGGTCAGAGTCACCACCCGACCAGCTGGGTTGACACAGCTATAGCCTGTCGTAACCGCGTTAGAAGAGTCCTTCAAGGAGAATATGTCAACGCAATCCGTGGTGGGATCTGATGCTGACGTCGCGCAGCTGATTGTGCCCCCTGAGCACGTCGCGGTTGCCGTACCACACAGAGCGGTCCCAGTTGCGCACGTTGCAGTGAGGCTGGACGGGTCGCACGTGTCCACCGTTCCTGAGGTGGTACAGGTCGGGGTGCCTGCGAACGCATTGCTGCCGATCGGAAGGCTGACAAGGATGGTATCGGCATCAGTAGCCACGGCGGACGCGACTGTTGGCTTAATGGAAATGCCGGACACTGTCCCATACTTGGTGGCCGATGCGCTGCCGGCTCTGAGGGCGGTCCCCCCTGCCAAGGTGATGCTGACGCCTGCACGCACCGAGCAGCAACATGAAGGTTATATTCGTCCTCCGGTACAGCCGAACCAATGGAGCGCGTACACCAGGACCCGCGCGTGAACAGGGCGGAGGGCGTGGATCTAGCACCTAAGAACTAGAGAGTTGGACATCAGGAAGCATTGTGCCCTGTCGGAAGACCATGTACACATGCAGCGGTAAGACTCCCGTTTACCCAGTACTGCAGCCCCAAAGATGTCGACTTGATTTGTGGTGCACTGTGCACAGAGGGCACCACCTACCGTCGGTCAGGGCCGCTGCCAGGTTGACCACCAGTACGTCCTTGTTCGTGCCTGTGAGAGAGCAGCTGGCATCGCTGGCGAGAGCCCGGCTTCCGCTGATCGTCACGATGGCATCACAGTCGGCCTTGGAGAGCGAGGAGGAGGTAAGGGCGCTGGCCATGGGCAGCTGCAGCTCCACCTGCGTCGATGACACTGCCCAAGCCGAGAAAGCGGTTGCGTCGTAGGGGGTCTTCAAGACGGTCCGAGCAGGAGACAGCGGCCTGTAGGTCAACGAAGTCATACTCGTGGAAACCGCCGACAAGCCGGTTTGCTCCGCCAGGAAGTTGACCGTGTCACCTGCACGACAGAAGTGTTGCAACCGTTACAGCGAACAATGCGTGTGAGCATATGCAGTAGTCACAGCAAGCATTTTGTGCTTGCCCCCGCAGCCCCGGCTCCGCCCCCCACCCTCCATTGCCGCTGTGCGGTTACCTCTCCACCCCCCACCCTCCCGCCTGTGCCCGCAGTCAGATTGTCAGACCTTGTTCCCCTCCATCCCGCAGCACCCGACCTTGCGTGTTTCTCTTGCACGCACAGTACATGCAATTCCAACCATCCCTCGCTAATCCCCTTCGCCTGTGCAACCAACCGACATGCACACAGGTACAGAGGCCTGGATGCTTTACTCACCAACCATCCCTCGCTAATCCCCTTTGCCTGTGCAACCAACCGACATGCACACAGGTACAGAGGCCTGGATGCTTTACTCACCACTAGCCAAGTTACCACTCGTCAGTGTGACGGACAGGAACGTCTTGGTGTCATCCAGGGCAAGAGTGCAGCCGCCAGTAGTCTTCTCCGTGGCACCATTCTTGACGCTGACAACTTGGTTGCACACGGCTGAGGCGGACAGAGTGCTCGGGTACGGCAGCGTGACCATGATGGCTTTGTCGGCGATGGCGGTGGCAGCGCTGGCGGACAGCCAGCCGGGCAGGATGGCCATGCTGGTCGCAGCGTATTTCAGCGAGCCTAGATCACTGTTTGTCTGAACGCCGCTCTGGCTTGCCTTGATTGACAGCGTATCGCCGGGTGCGAGCTTGCCACCGCCGCTCAGCACCACCGTGACAGTATCGTAGTTAGTGTTGCTGGCGCTGGAAGAGATAGCACACGTGCTGATGGTGCGAGCTGCGCCACTGGCCGGCTTCACCTCCAACGCGTCGCTGCACGTGCCGATGGGAGTGTTTGAGATCAAGTACGGCACCGTTACCACGACGCTGTTGTCGGCGTTTGAGATGGCGGAGGTAATAAAGCCAGGGACCACGCTTGCGGCATTAGGTACAAGCGGCGCGAAGGGCGCGCCGTTGCCGCTGGTGCCGACCACCAGCAGCTTCTGGTCGGCCTTGAACTGCACCGTGGTGGTGCCCGGGGTGTACGTGCTGGGGGTCCCGAAGGTCACGATCAGGCTGGACGGGGGGCTGCTAAGGACGCAGCTGCCGATGTTGGGGTTCCCGCCGATGGTGAGGATGGTGCCGCAATCTTGGCTGGAGATGAGGGTCTTGGTAAAGGAGCAGTTGACGGGGAGGTTGATGGAAATCTGGGTGGAGCTGAGCGCAACGGCGGAGGCGAGCCAGCCAGCGGTGACGGGCGTGGCTGTGGCGACCGGGGTGTGGGGCTCGTTTGTCGCTTGCGCGCCCACACGGAGCTGCGTCTGGCCGGCCTTGAGACGGATTGTGTCACCTGCAGATTACAGTCACAAGCCTTATTTTAGTACATTTGATACACAGCTGCAACGGTGAGGCTAGAGTTTGTACGGCCGGGCAAGGGCAGACAAAAACGCGGAACACAGAACGGCCGCACACGGGCCCACGTACCAGGGGCGTACGATGTCTCCGCAGCCAGTGTAACAGTGAAGACGTTGGTAGCCAGCGAGCAGCTGGCCAGCGCTCTCAGGGAGCCTTCAGCACCCAGCGCCAGCACCTCCACAACGTCGTTGCATGCGCTAGCAGAGGAAAGCGAGCCAACGGCACTTGTCGCGAAGGGGAACGTCAACTCGATGCTGTTAGCGGCCCGAGCAATGGCTGACGTCACGAACCCAAGAGAGATCATGATGTTGCTCGAGGCGACCCCGTACAGGGGGCCATTGGCGTCCGTGCCAGCCCTGAAGGCCTTCTGACCGTTTGTCGTCGTGAAGACGTTCAGCTGGTCGCCTGTGCAGGGAAACCAGGGCGGCAGTCAAAGACCAGTAACAATGTGATGCGGGCTGCGCCCTGCATGTTTTTAAGGGGGCAGGGCCTTGGTGTTTCCCCTGCGCGTGTGCCACCGAAATCGCGCCTGCCACCATAAGTACAGTCAACGCCCCATCCCTCGCCTGGCTACCAACCACGACTAGCAACACACAAGCAACAGCAGGAGCAGCGGACAGTAACGAGCGACAACAAGCAGAGATAGAGGCGCCCTAAGGCCGCAAGGCGGCAGGCGCCGCAGTCGCGCTTACCAGCAGCGTAAGCCGACGCGCCCAGCTTGATCGTGAGCTGGTTGCCGCTGATTGTGCAAGCGCCTGTGCCAGTCTTCAGGAAGCTAGTTTTGGCCGCATTGGACGCATCGAAGAAAGACAGGGCGGTCAGACACTGCGTGTCGGTGAGGGTAGCGGTGGGGCTGCCGTTGACAATGAAGACGCTGCTGGCTGCGGGCAGGGTGACCACGATGGTGTCACTCTGGGTCAGGACGGCCTTGGTGATGAGGGGTGTGATGACCAGGGCCTCGGCCAGGGACTTGTAGGCGGGGCTGGAGGACGAGCCCGCGCGCAGCACAGCGTTGGTTGCGGTGTCCTTGAAGTTGAAGGTGTCGCCTGCAAGGCACAAGACGCACCGTAAAACACGTGGCCCAATGTGATCAGGGATTGCTTGAGCTCACAGGTACCGGTACACCACCAGTGTGCCAACTGGAATGGGTGCACAGAAAGAAAAATGTTCCTAGCTTGCAACCCTCCGTCACGTGCCCGCGCAACGCGCATCCGCCCCAGGCCATACCTGCAGCGTACACGTCCGTGCCGTTGCCCATGAGCTTAATGGTGAGCACGGTGGTGGCCAGGGTACACGAAGCGATGGCCTTGCTCTTCACGTCGGCAAACTCGCTGCACTGGGCGCCCGTCAGCGTGCCTGTGATGGCGCCACTCTTGCTGTACACGCCACTGGAGAATGGCAGCGTCACGACGATCGTGTCGGCGGCGGTGGCCTCAGCCTTGACCACGTAGCTGGGGTCGATGGTGATGCCGGAGCCGTAAGGCTGGTAGGCGGGGCCGGTCTTGCTGCTGCCCGCAAGCATGGAAACCCGGGGGGTCGACCCGCTAGCCACGCTGATCGTCTGGCCTGCGGACGCGCAAGGGTAAAACAGGTAGGAGGGTCATCAGTGCCGCAGAAGGCACCAGGGCAGATGTGAGGCCGTCCGTTGCGTGCGTACAACGGGCACAAATGGCTTGTTGAGCGGATACGTGTTGTCAAGGCGGACGGATACCGTGCAGTCAAAAGTGGTAGTTTGACAAAGACTCACCAGGGGTGTACTGGCTGCCTCCATCCAGGGTGACGCGCAGCAATCGGAAGTTGGGGGTGCCGGTGTAGTTGAAGTCGCAGGACTTGGTGGCCGCCAGTGTGGCGCTGGACACGGTCAGGACTTGGTCGCACGCCGCCTTGTCTAGGGTCGCTGGCTGCGCGGTGCCATCCGCGGTGAGGAAGCTGCTGGCGACTGGAAGGCTGACCAGCAGCGTGGTGGCGGAAATGGCCTTGGCAGAGATGATGGTGGGCTTGATGGTGGCCGGGGTGGCGAGCGGCGTGTAGCCCGTGCTGCCTACTGACAGCACGTCCTCTGCGCCCGCGGGGAGGGGCAGGACGTTGATGCGGTCGCCAGCATTGTAGCTGTTGGACAGGGTGACGGTCATGATGCTGCCGCTGACCGAGCAGGAGGCGATGGCGCCGGAGTTGGCCGAGTCGCTGGAGGTGCTGAAGATGCCGACGGCGTTGTTGCACGCCTCGGCGGTGAGCGGGCTGGGGTTGGTGGTCGTGGAGAGGGGGAGGGTGACGGACAGGGTGTTGGCGGCGGTGGTGTAGGTGTCGCCGACGGAAGGGAGGATGGGGAGGGTGTCCTTGGGGCCGTAGGTGGTGCCCTGGACGATGCGGATGATGGACTGGGACAGGCTCGAGATGTCGATCCTGTCGGAGGCAGAGTAGTCGCTGTCAAGGGTGAGGGTGAGGGTGGTGCCGTTGGTGGGCAGCTCGCAGCTGGAGACGGCCTTGGCCGGGGTGCTTCCCGTGATGCTGAATGCGCTGCCGCAGCTGGTGGAGGATAACTCGGTTGGCAGCGGCAGGCGCACAACCACCTTGCGGGGGGCCACGGCGTTTGCGGACAGCAGCACGGGGCGGATGGGAATGGGGGAAGTGCGGTTGAGGTACTTGGGGCCGCTGTCGGCGGTGAGGGCGGACAGCAGGGACTGGCCAAAGGCCATGTTGAGGGTGTCGCCTGCAGGGAGGGAGCGCATGTGGACATGGCGTAAGCGGCTGTCATCTCACCGGTATGCAGTGGTCACCCGACCCACAGGCGCGTGCGTGGTGAAATGGGCAAACCAATCACGAAGCGTGGCACACGGACCAGTCTCGCACTGAGTATCAAACAGGATGCGCAGCTGTCCCCGACGTGCATTTCATCCCCATAGTGCCAGCCCTTGCACGCTGACCCACCCGACTCGAAGACATTACTGCTCAGCGTCAGGGTGACGTCCAGACCGTCGTCGCTCAGCTCGCACGTGGCAAACGGGTCGCTACGTGCCGTGCCGTTGCCACGTGCCATGGTGAACACGCTGTTGCAGCTGGACTGGAAGCCGCTGCTGGAGGCGGCGCGCACAGACAGGCGGCCAATGATGGTGGTGGAGGAGGTGAGGTAGGCGCCGATAAGCTCGGCACGGGTGACGGTAATGGCGGTGGTGAGGGGCACGAATGCGGGGCTGTCGTTGGCGCCAGAGCCGGCGGCCACGAGCACCTGCTGGTCGGCCTTGACATTGATGGATGTGCCTGCGATTGAAGGGAGCAGAGTGAGTCCGACCACGATGCAAGGGGGAACGCTGCCGTAAGAAGTAGACATCTCGCCGGCGCAGCAACGCCTTGCCTTCCCCAGACGCCGCTTTGCGCATGAGCAGCAGCCCACCTGCGCTGACGGTGTCGGCAGTCTTGAGGCCGAAGGTGATGGCCCGGCCGTCCGCACTGAGCGTGCAGTTGTCAAACAGGTCATTGCTGCCGATCTCCAGCATGGAGTTGCAGACCGAGGTGTTGAAGGCCTTGGCGGGCGCCGACAGGGTGACGTACACGCTGCTGCCGTCCACCATGGTGGCGGCGGTGATGGTGGGCCGGATGGCGACGTTGCGGGGGCCAGGCACGTACAGCGCACGGTTGCCAGAGAAGAAGCTGTTCAAGGGGCGGATGTTCAGCGAGTCGCCTGCGGGTGGTGATGGGGGAAGCGCACCACTTTAACAGCAGCAAGACAAGAAGTGGGCGTCGTGCGCCTCGTGTTGCCCCATCCCCCCTTCCAAGATGTTTGCAGGGGAAATGCCACGTGCAGGCTCTCTTCCTCCGACCAAAACCCAGTACCCGCAGCCCGGTATCGCTCTGCTCTAGAGCATTGCCCTCCTCCTTACCCGCGGTGTAGGTGCTCGTGGTAGCCAGCGTCAGGGTGGCGTAGTAGGTGTAAGTCTGGCTGTTGCTGTCGTAGGGCGAGCTGTAGGTGCAGTCGGAAAATGGGGACGGCTTGGAGGTGTTGGACGCAGACACAAGGTCGAAAGCGGCGTTGCAAACAGAGGCATTGATTTTGCCGCCATTGGTTGAAAACTGCCCATCGAACGGCAGTGTCATCCGGATGGTGTCCGGGCGCGTCAGCACCGCCGAAGTGGCAGACGTGAGCGTGGGGTTGATGGTGGTCGTACGGAAACCGTACGACACGGAGCCAACGGTCAGGCGGTTGTTGCTGGACATGGGGGTGATGACATCGCCAACGGAGTAGCTGGAGGCCAGAGTGAGGTTGAAGGTGAGGGTGGTGTTGGTGGCGTCCAGGCGGCAGCTGGCAAAGGGCGAGGGCTTGGCGTTATCGGTCCCGCCGCTGGAGGGCAGAAGAAAAAACGCGGCATTGCAGTCGGTGCCGGCGGCCAGGGTGCTGGGCACCGGCAGCGTCACCACGATGCTGGCGTCGCTGACCAGGACGGCGGAGGAGAAGACGGGGGTGATGGTGATTGCCGTACGGGGTGCCGGGACGTACGCAGGACCCAGGGTTACGGAGCGCCCGCCGCGGAGCTGCCACTGGTTGGCCACCACGTTGATGGTGTCGCCGGCAGCGAAGGCGGTGGAGGGTGCAAGATTGACGGCGACCATCGTGCGGTCGGTGGTGAGGGAGCAGGAGGCAATGGGCTTGGCGGAGGCGGGGCTGGTGACGTTGAAGGGCAGGATGAGGAAGGTGCGGGCGCAGTCGGCGGGGGTGAAGGCGGCGGGCAGGACGGAGGCCACGGGCAGCTGCACGTGGATGGTGGAGGCGGAGACCAGGAAGGCGGACACCAGGGTGGGCAGCACGGGCACGGCACGGGGCACGTAGGGGGTGGTGCCGACCTGTAGCTGGGTCTGGCCGCTCTTGACGTTGAGCACGTCGCCTGCGTGCATATGGGTAATCGGTGCGGGATGAGCAAGATGCCATGATGTGCTCGGCAGCTGTGCGGCAAGGACAGTCAGACAGCTCTTCAGCCCCTGACCATGTGCCTCTGCCCACTACACGCACTCCTGATGCGGTTCGTTTCCGTTACGCGGTCAGCCATGACGACGAAAACTGTGGTGCACAAGCAACTGGCACGGATTTTCTTCGATGGGTGGTCAAGAGCAACTGGCACAGCGTTGTTGCCTCGGCACCCACCGGCACTGTAGGACGAGGAGGAGGAGAGCGTAAGGATCATGCTGAGGCCGTTGGCGGCAACGGTGCAGGATTCGAAGGGTGTGGACTTGGCAGCAGTCAGGCCCACGCCGCGCAGCTCAAAGATGGCGTTGCAGGCGGCCTGGTCCAGGCTGCCGGCAGTGCTGGCCACGGGCAGGGTCACTTGGATGGTGGTGGCGGAGGTGAGGGTGGCTGCCAGAATGGTGGGCTGGATGGTGAGGCTGTTGGCCAGGGCGGTGAAGAGGGGGCCGGTGGCGCTGAAGGCCTTCAGGGCGGTCTGATTGCCCCGTACGTTGATGCGCATGCCTGGAGGGCGGGAAGGCAGATGCGGACGGCAGAAAGGAGCTCGTGTAAGTGTGACGAGGAAGCGATAGATACGCCATTGCGCTTCATAAACCGTTGAGCAGGGAGCAGACTGAGCAGTGTGCACAGTGCAACGCCAGTCAAGCCACGCACGGCACCAAGCCCTCTGCTGAGACCAAGGCACGCTAGCACACGAGGAACTCACCGCCGGCAAACGAGGTGCCGTTGGCAAAGGTGGCGATGATGGACATCTTGTCAGCTGCAACCACGCAGCCGCTGAAGGGCGCGGCGGGGACGGTGCCGTTGGTGAGGCGCAGCTCGAAAACGGCGTTGCAGGCGCCGTCCTCCAGGGGCGCAACCGGTGCAGCGGTGCCGATGGTCACGGTGGTGGCGGAGGTCAGCGACACGGAGTAGATGGTGGGCGCAACCGCCAGCCCGACGGGCGCACGCGCGTACGGCGCTGTGTCGTACACAAGGTTGGTCTGCCCGTCCACAATGTTGACGGTGTCACCCTGCTCCAGGAGGCTGCGCCCCTTGAGCGTGAGGGTGGCGGTGTCGGCGGAGAAGGTGCAGGAGGCGAAGGGATCGGGCTTGGCGGCCGCTGCGCCTGGGCCTCGGAGCTCAAAGGTGGAGGCGCAGATGGAGGCGTTCATGGCGAAGCCGGCGGCGGTGGCGAATGGCAGCTTCACGGAGAGGACCCCGGGTGCTGAGAGGGTGGCGGAGGTGAGCACGGGCAGCACCGGCAGGTGGGAGGCCAGCGGCTGCAGGCGCACGCTGGTGTTGGCGGCGTCCAGCAGCACCGACTGGTTGAACCGGATGTCGACTTGGTCGCCTGGGGGAAGGAGGGGCAGATGGCGAGGGACGCGGGACAGAGGGCGGGTTAGTGAAGTGCGTGATTGGAAAGGCTGGCAGTGCGGTGTGTAGCGTGCTGAGGTGCCGTTTCTTTCTTGCTGTCCACACCAACAGCACTAGAGCGGCCCCTACGGGAGTGAGATGCCTGTTGCCTGCTTTCCCTTGCGACCCCTAAGATGTCCTCCTTCGCCTTCTCAACTCCCGCCAGTGGCTCGCCCCCAGCCCCGTGGTCCGGATCCCCACCCTTTCCCCCAAGCCTCCTCGCAGAGCCCGCTTGTCACGCTTGTCCGTTGCTCTACCGCGGTCGGCTAATATGCCTCCTCCAAGATCCCACTGCATAGTTCCCTTGTTAAAATGTCCATTCCTGCCCACGCTCACCCGCAGCATAGGACACCCCAGCGGCAAGGGTCAGCGTCACACGTGTCCCGGAGACGCTGCAGTTCGAGAAGGGCGCCGCACCGCCCTTGGTGTTGTTGTCCCGCCCATAGTAAACAAACGCTGGTCGGCAATCGCCATTTGTCACGGTGCTGCTGAGTGCGGCGTTGTTTGAGAGAGTGACTGATAGCTGGCCCGAGCCAACAAAGTACGCTGCTGTGGGCGCGGACGCCTGGGCCGCTGCTCTCGACGCTACGATAAGAACTAGAGCTAGGGGTAGCAGCGCTCCAGCCCGGCAGAGGCGTTGCCTCGCCATCACGACTGCGCGTCCGAAACTGTCTTAGTGCTTGGTTGGGCAAGTGTGCATGTGGCTGTGGCTACAATCGTAATCAAGATAATGCTTTCTTATGTAAGTATGCTTTCTTTTGCACAAGGACAGCAGTTGCTCGTTTGCGTAGGTATTATGTGCTTCCGAGTGTTAGTCCTTGGTGCTGCTGAACTGTTTGGTGTTACGAAACGGATACAGAAGCGATGTGTATATTGTGATGAAACCAGCTCCTCGTTATGGGCCGCGGATGCAGATTGCAGGGAACGGAAGCAAGGGGGACATGCAAGGGAGGACGCATGCGTAAGCCCTTCGAGAGCTGAGAACACATCGAGCGCTTACCTGCCGTGACTCGAAGTGTGAGGCTCGAAGAAGTATCACAGCAAAATGTGGGCCCTTTTCGACGCCCATGTCGAAAAAATAGATTATTTAAGCCATGTAAACCAAAGGACAAGCCTTAGAGGCTACGCTACTGGTTCTTGGATGAGCTCACACAATTCGAAGGGGGGGCCTTGGAAACCAACAGACTCTAAGAGGTGCATGCAGAGTTCTACTATAAGGATACCAAAACAGCAGGATACAGTATGATTAATGTAATCAAAACGGCTTGCATAGGTGACACATCCCTACGCCAAAGGGGGTTAAGTCGAAGGACGGCCACTAGAGTCGTCTAAGTTAAGACACACATGTTAGGTGGCCTTAATGAAAGATAATGCTTGTAAATACCTAAAATATTGGGTTCTGCAGAATTGTTGTTTTGTGGTGAGAAGGCAGTCTGAGCGTGTTCCCTTGCGGAAAGTTGCGCCCGCCACAGAGCTTGCTTCCTGTATTACGACAATTAAGACATAATATGTGTTCAACCCAGGATGACGAGGACATAGCGTCTGGAATATGGTATCTGTTCTTAATACACCAAAAGTTTACGACTCAGCTGTGCACACGCATGCTTAATAGCACTCTAAGAAGGCGTTATTATTGCTGCTCGATTATTCCTTTTCACGGGCACCTACAGACAGCAAGGCACCTGCACGTTAAGTATTAAACGCTTTCGTTTTCTGCCTCAAGCAAGGCTTCCTGAAATGTGTAGTTGCAGGCAAATAGTTATTAAACGCTTTCGTTTTCTGCCTCAAGCAAGGCTTCCTGAAATGTGTAGTTGCAGGCAAATAGTAACCAACGAACGCTTTTGGTCGGACCAAGCTACGCATTTACTGTCCTGCTGCGCGCGCCTGTGGCCTGGCGGTCTGATCGTCGGATCCCACAGGTTACTGATATGCCATACTAGCTCCTGAAAAGCACACCAAGTATTCTGCAAGCGTAAGCATGGAGGGTCGCAGCCAGGGGACGGCCCCCTGGTCGCAACCCTTTCCCACGTCAACGACAACATGGCTCCTTACGACATGACCAGCCAGGGATGTGAGCACACACAGAAGTACATACAGCACATATCCAGCAATAGTTGGCCATGTCATCTTGGCCACCTGATGACTAGTGCACTCCTGCCTGGAACAATCTGGTTAGGATAGGCCAGCACGCAACGAACAGCGAGCGGTGGCAGGAGAGGGCACACAAAAAACAACCAACCAGGGGGAATGCAGTTACCCCAAAAGAGTCGATGTGAAGTCAAGGGCACGCAAAACACTCTGCGCATCGCCCCCGCCCTGGAACACCCACAACAGGAAACGTGGCCTGGGACAACCCGGACACAGACAACACACCGTATAACCGGTCATAACAATCTTTTTGTAGCAGTGCTGAAGATGGCTTTGTTGGCTCACGTCGTCAGACCTATGCGCCCACCACACCTCTTTGCAGCCCGCCAACAAACTGCCACTAGACAACACTCGCACTGGTGGGAAAATGGAAATGCGCAATTGCTTAAACAACCTCTAAAATGTTGTGGTTTACCTGGATCTGTGTCCCGTTCGGGTCAACCGAGGCAGACTAGATGCGAGATAGGTGGCACACCGCTGAGGCCATATTTAAATTGAAGCATAACACCATAGTACCTGACAATAATATTTGGATTCACAGGCAATGGGTTGAGTACTCGTTCAACATGTATCCTTATAGAGGGCTGAAGTGGAGTCCCCTCGCGGCAGTCAAAGCACATAAGCATTTGGATTGTCTGGTTGCAAACTCTGCTCAAGTTTGCTCAAAGGGAAATAAGCCACGCGACGGAAAGTCGAAGCAGAAATGACGGGTGTACTAAGATACTCGGCTTTTCCCTTCCTAACAGTCCATCAGATCATGCACATGCAAAGCAATGAAACAGAACACCGATCAAACTTGCAGAATTCGGCAGACGGCGTCCTCCCTAAATTGGGCCCAGTGCCTGTGCCCAGTAGGGACTGTGGAATGCATGCATCAGAGCATGACAAAAATTGACAGTATGGTGCATATTAATGTGTAACACTTCAAGCACTTCAAGTGTTTTCGCACCTAGGAGATTAAACGTACTATGTCTAGTGCATAGTAGGTGTTGCGAAGTACATGCCCCCAAGCAACGAAACATGAAAACACACAAGTAGTCGATCGCTTATGTGACAGTGAGTACGAAAACCAAGAAAGTAGAGACCCCTGTAGTACTGCAGCATGTCTGCAATTCACAAGGTTCTCAGCGTCTAGACTCAATTTGTTTGAGGTGTGTAGGCCTCCATTATGCTGTCAACAAGTGACGCTCTGCGGCAACCAGCCCTGTGGTGTTCACCACGGCAGCACTGTCCTCTGCGCTTGCGACAACGCGCCTTCATGGCAGCGCGCTAGGCAAAAAGACTGCCCAGAGTAAATGCGGTAGTGCAAGCGTGTGGCAGTGAGCACTTCGGAAGGCCAGCCAGCCCAACTACAGCTTGGAGGGCTGGAGGTCGGCCCAGGGCGTTTGGCTGCTTCTTCAGCAGTCACTCCTCCAACCGCTTGGGCATACGTCCCAGGTAACCTACCTGTGGTGGCGCCCGCTACCGCAGCAGCCCAGCAGACGCAGCAGCTTGCTGCAGGAATAGAAGTCCATCAAGGATGGCATGCCGCTGCCAGGGATCATGCTCACATCCACGCATGGTGTCTGGCGCTCGCCCCTCTTCACTTGGTGCCATGTCCGCCTGGCCGCGAGTACTTCCTGGTGCGGCCTACAGCACATGGAAGGAGGGGGCCATGCTGCACGTGGATGCTAGATGCGTGTAGTGGTGTAGTGGCGAGCATGCTTCATCGCACGGGACCAGCAGTGTACAGAAGCGTAGATCCCTCAGCACGTCATGGGCCGGGGCCTCTGTGAGTCAACGCGGTCTTGCTATGTGCTTATGCACTGCGCTCACGCGCGTGGGGAAGGGGGAAGCATGACAGCACATGATCGGTGGCACGACGGCTCCGAGGGCGCTGTGCCGAAAGGGGGTGGCACAGTGGGGTGGCACTGTGCACGGTGCATCCTCAGCTTTCCCTCACAACCCTGCCTTGGTCCCTCCGTTTCCTGTGGCCCAGTCAACTTGTTACCGTGTGTTCACCATCTGGAACGCCGTCGTGCACAAGGCCCCTGCGTACCTCCATTCACACGGCGTGCTTTGAGCGTGGTGGGGACTTTGGTCACGACGGGTGTGGCAACCAACGGTGTCGCCCACGAAGTCCGCCTCACGGGGGAAGCTGCCAGCCCGCTGTCGACCAATTGTGCAGCTTTGCAAAGCACTATGCGTAGTGAGTAGATGCGTCCTGCCCCACTGTCGTCGGTGGGGAGGTAGCATGTCTGAACGTGTACTGGGCGCTGAGTCGTCTCGGGCTTGAGGATAACTTCACCATGTGTCATATTAAAAGCTTGTCCGCGTCCGTTTTGCGCTGTCCCGGACTGTGATCGTGATGCTGCAGAACTGATACTTGCTGCCTTTGGTTAAGAGGTTCAAGGTCTTAGAGCTCCTTATTGGTAGCGTACTTTTGTGTATGGTGAGCTCGCAAACATGCTATGTTAGGCCGTAGACGTGTAGGGGTCTCTGCGTGTAGCGGTCTCGTTCTGCGGCATGCCCACATTACAGGCGGTTCCCCCGAGGCTGCCCCCAGGTGCCCTTGGTGAGCAGGTGGGCACGCCGCAGCCCGCTGTGTTCCAGAGCGTGCAAGCCACTACCTACGGCCGCTCTCAATGATGTCCAAGAGTCCGCAGGCCCGTTTCTTGCGGGCCATCATGTTGTTGTCACCGTCAGTGGCGCCAGGTGGCGCACATACTTTGACTGGTGCTCCAACCAGGGGGCCTCGCGAGACCAGCCCACGCTCTGTGTGCCGCACCTGTGAGCAGCATGTCGTCTTGGAACAGCCAGAGGTGCGCAGGTACAGGACTCATCAGGCCCCAGGGGTTTGCTGAGCCCCAGCCCCCAGCAAACAGAGTCCAGTACAACGGTCCTGTGCTTGAGCAGCATGCTTAAGCATTGCACATTAACATACTGAACGCGTCACTGGTGCTACTTACATACCATGCCTGCCCTACGCATGTGCGCTGACTCAGTGACTTGTCCGTGAGCGTGGCCTGACGTGGCAGAGTGGTGACGCCTGGGGTAGTGCGCAGCAGGTGCCACGTGTACTTGGGCTGCAGTCTATGCTTCAATGCCCTTCGTGGTGCCTGCTGCTACGTACGCAGTTGCCATGACTTTTCTGCCCTGCCGTGCTAGTTGACTGCCTGTGCATAGGGCTTCGTGGTATGCCGCCCTAGCCGCGACTACTAGGCCTGGGCAGTAGCAGGCTCTCAGGCTTTATTTGGGAGGGCTGTCTCGTTGCCCTCTCGGGGTGGTGGGTGTGGTACAACACCCCGACCGAAGGGGTCCCCTGTAATAACCTAACCTAACCTAACCTGATCCAGGTTGAGCGAGGGGGCGCCCGTTGAGTTGGAGATACCATACTGTACGGCAGGCCCCCGTGGCCCAAGCTCCCCTTGGTGCAGGCACTATACACGGCGCAGGAGCCGTAAGGAGGTTACATTGATTCTCCCCAGCCAGCAGCTGGTTGCTGTAGAAGCCTCCCTTCAAGTTATAGTACAGTCGGATTGGGGTTTTTGGGCCACACTGCTGCATGTCTGTGCCTCTGTAAGTAGTCGCAATTCACGCCATGCTCACGCCATACCACGCCTTAAACAGGTGCCTCGAGGGGAACAGCAGGGCAATGTTGCGGGCAGGGTTACGGGAGTCGCTAGTCAGTATACGTCAATGTAGTAGGCTAGTAGCAATAGGATGTAGCGGTGCCGGTCCGATTCCCTGTCTTTGGGTTAGTGCTGGGCGGGCGCTGGCGAGGTGGGAGAGAGCGACAGAGCTCCAGGGGCTCTAGAGAGTTCCTGTCCAGGCGGGTCCAGGGTGGACGTGGGCTTCATCAGGCTCAGGTAGGAGGAACCCCAGAACACGTGTGTGTTACCCTCTCAGAGGGGCCAAAAACGCTCCACTGCCCTGCCACACCGTGCTAGACCACCGTGAACGCAACCAACTCACTGGCCCCCCCAACTGCGACTACTTAAACGTGACAAACACGGCCCAGGTCTCATGTGCGCAAGCGCCAGCGGCCTGCTGCCCACAAAACAATTGGGAGGGGCTGGGGCCATGGCAAGGCACCCTACTTTATGACAGGTAGGGCCTGGTAGGTGTAACAGAGCTACATAGGATCTGCAGCCAGGCATGGCGGCTTTGCGGGGCATGTCAAATATCCTCGCCATGACAGCCCGATGCTAGGCACCAGGGCAACTTCGCATGCACGTCGACCTGTAACAGGCAGAGGGCCTTCCAAAGTAACCCCGAACGAACATTGACTCACGACTCGGCTACTGTCGTACAGCTGTTACACTGCTACGCCGCTCCGCAGAGCCGGCTCACAGCACGGAGGCCCTGTAAGGGTCCTCAAGCAAGGCAAGCGAGCGGCCCCTAAAATGAGGGCACGCCCCCTAGGCACACCCTCCTCGCAAGGGCGAAGAGCCACCCGAAAGACGGCACAGGCGAGGCCACACGCACACCCCAGCGCGCCGCACCCAGGGCCCGAGCCTGGACGGAGCAAGAAAACTGTGCATCATCCAGGGAAGGACAGGGAAAGATGTGCGGTACGGCCCTGCCAAGCCACCGGCGAAAACACCTGATACCATCGAGTTTAGGCGCTTCGCGCTTCATCCGCGCCTAGCACTCTGCAACAAATCATGGACATCATATGGCTTTAGCAAAAATCACAGGCCACATGCCTTGCCCACCAAGGCAGAATGGTTTTCATCACGAAAGTCCCCACGTGTTGCTCAGCGCACGAAGTCGTTACCGTCTTCGTCAAAATCGCCTCTGTAACACAACCGGAACACCCTCGTTGATCACTAGTGTTGCCAAGACCAGGTGTTTCAACCCGGATCACACCATTGCGAGCACGCATGAAAGACATGTGCACGCAAAGGGTTGCAACAATACAGCAGCATGCCTGTGTGCATGCTCGTACCACCATGCACGCATTGCAACATAGGTCACCGCAAGCACGGAGGGCAAACAGTGCCCCCCTGGCTGGCCTCTATGGCCTGAGCCACACAGTGACCACATTTGTTACTCCCTGCACCCAGCTGCCAAAGTGCATTGTTCCTTGTGCCGCCTAGCAGCACAGCGCTGCTCGCTCGTGCGTTACTTCAGTCCAGGGTTAGGCTGCTCATCACACACCCCCGCTGCGCAAAAATGAGAGTTGTTCTTCACGAGCGGGCAGGGCGCTCCCACACCGCCCAGTCCTTGCCCGACATGGCGAACTTCCAGCCGTCGCTCTCCTTGGGCAGCAGGTTGCCCATCTCAAAGCGAGGGCCCATCTTCAGGGTTAGGCTGCAAGGACAGAATCGTGTTGGCACAATGTAGTGAAAATGATCAGGATAAGCGGAACAAGGTATGCCTGACTGTTACGGAGGTGCCACAGTGCGTACCGGCAAGCTGGACTCAGCAGAAACCTGAAGACCATCAGGTTCCGGTCGTGGCAAGCAAGGCCATGCCACTGGACAGCTCGTGTGCTGGCGTCCATCCCCTGTCGCCGCTTACCTGTCCCCGATGCGCGCCACGTACATGTCGGCGTCTGCCGCCAGGATCTCCAGCTTGCTCTCGCTGTGGATGCCGGCGCGGCGCCGCAGCGCCGCCAGCTCCGTAATGGTCTTGCGCAGGTCGTCGCCCCAGTTGGCGAAGTGGTCCCAGAAGACGCACGGAACGCCTGCAGGTACCCGACATGCGTGGTGGTGCGTTAAGGCAGAGATCGCCGTGCATACGGGTGTTGCGCTGCTTGCGATAGCGTGCCAGAAGGGCAGGATTCTGCTGCACACTACCGGTATGCATTTAGTTGCACACACCGCACGCGAAAGCAGCTGGTGCAGGCCACTCGCTGCGCCCCTTGTCCCCTGCTTGCCACTTCATGCTATGCCCGCCGTAAACGGTGTGCCGGCGTACCGGGGTGGGTGAGAATGTAGGCGTAGCCGATGCCCACGTTGTGCGAGGGGAAGGGCCAGTGCTGCTGCGTGCTGCCGGTGTCGTGGTTCTCTATGAAGGTCACCGCCATGCCCGGCCACCAGCCCATCAGCCCAGGCGCCTTGCCCTGCGGCACACACCGTACAGGTTCAACGACTACAGCATCCAGGGTACTGCAGGTGGTTGTGTGTGTGCCTTAAAAGTTGCTAAATCTCAACACGTCGCGGCACGCCAAGTAGAGTTCAGCACCGCACACAGCGCCTTGGACGAAGAAGGAGCCTGGGTATGCCGTGCCTCCTTCTATCGCCTCCTAGTAACACCGTTGCGCGTACCGTACCTGTCCGTCCCGCAGCCTGTTGTACTGCGTGTGCTTGACAGCCTCCTGCAGGATGCCCTTGGTGGGGAAGTCGAACGCGCAGCACCTGGGCAGGGACACACACGCCAGTGCGCAGGTACTGTCGGGTTCTTCCCTTTGTGCCCGGGGACCTTGCACTTGCGCAGCGCTGGGGATTTGCAGGCGAGGGCAGTGCACACACGCAGCGCACCTCTCTTCATTGTTCTTGATCCAGTCGCAGATCCTCTGCCGTGCAGCGTCCTGGTGGTACTCCAGGTTGCTGCCGTTCCACTGCGCAGTTGCGACAGGGCCACCCGCAAGAACTCATCAGCTGCATGAACCAACAACCGCCGCTTCACGCTGTAGGCTACCTGCAACACCCTGAGCACAGCACACGGTTTGATGTAACCCAGCATCAAGCAGCAATGCAGCAACGCCCACCTTTTGATACGACATGTGTTCAACACGCCTTCCTAGCCTACCTGCAGGTCCACCCAGTACTCGCCCACGTTGAGCGAGTCTGCCCCCGTGGTGGCGTCAACGTACTCCGTCACGAAGCGGGCCCCGTACCTGCAAGGCAGAACGCAGGGACCGTGGCAACAAGCCGTTGAGCGAGTGTGCAGATGTGGCAAGTTGGCCAGTCCGCTCGCACAAGGGCACGTCGTTGGCATTGTTCATGCTGCTGGCTCAGTTGCTGGGACCTGCCTCACGCGGAAATGGATCAGGGCCGCAGGCAGAGCCGACAAGGCGCATAGCAATCCCCCCGGAAGTGTGCAGGGCGGTACTGATGACCCTAGCCTGCGGAACCCACCCGCGCGCAAAGTCCAGGCGCCAGCCCTCGAAGCCGATGTCGTTCTGCAGCCAGCCCATCCACTCCTTGAGGGCCGCACGAAGGTCCGGGTTGAGGTGGTCCAGGTCCGGCGCGGGGCCGTAGTCGTCCCCTGCACGGATCAGCGGGTGTCTTGACTTACCGTATGGTGCAAGGCGCGCCGTGTTGCAAGATACGCTTCATCCCCGGCCGCAGTGGGCGTGCGCCCGTCCCAACAGCGCTCTCACCCGTGTCAGGGTTGCCGGTGCCCTGGAAGACGGGGTCGTTGCCGGTGATGGCCCACTTGCCCCAGTCGATGCGACGGCCCTGAGCATGGTTGTCGGTAGGAACGTAAGATGTGAGAGATAAAACGTGTCTCCAGTATGTACTCGCTTGTGTCAGCGAGGAGAGGTTAACGCGTCTTTGGAGGCCTTGCTGGAGCGCAGTTGGTGCTCCCACGTGCTTGCCATGCCCGCGGCACAGTCCACCTCACCCCTTACCCCTTACCCACCGTGTGCGTGACGTCATCCCGGAAGCGGTTGTACACGCCGCCGTCCATCTCATCGGCGCACCTGTTGCGTGAGCACAGTTCTGTGGGATCAGGCTCCATTGGCGATATGGGGCATTGGGAGGGGTACCATCAGGGGTACAACAGGGCAGCCGTGCGTGCAACAGGCGCAGACATGTGGGGCAAACCACTTTCCCCGCTAGCACATACCGGTACGCCGATCCCACCTGTGGTTGATGACGACTGTTCCAGTGACGGCGGAGGGGTGCGAGGTAGGGCACGTAGGTACCGATGTCAAGGGGTGGCGCGGAAAGGGCATAGCAGTACAGTTGTACATGTGGCTCTGGTACTTCCGCCCGCACCATGAGCCGCAGCAAATGCAAAGCCGATCGTCCATAATGTCGAGGCACCCGAGATGAAGCGCATACGGTACCCCGCAGGAGTGCGTTGCGAACGTCACTCCTTGCCATTAACACATTTGTCGCTGCCTCATACTGCAAAACGCTGAGGGGCCCGACGAGAGCCCGCCATGGGACTCACTGTCGGCAACGGGCTTGATGCCCTCCATGCGCAGCGCCTGCGTCAGCCGCACCAGCTGGTCCTTGCCGCCGTACTTGGAGTTCAGGTTGTACAGCCTGCGAGGCAGGAAGGCAGGGAAAGAATTGTGTGTCAAAGGAAACCAGGAACGTGCCACATGTCTCACGGCCAGCCAGTTGCCCATGCGCGAGGCCCTAGGCAGCAGCTGGCGATCAACTACCACAAGCACCGAGGACCAGCGTAGCGCCGCTTGACACCGCACGCCTTCGCACTTACTGGCCAGGCATGTAGCCCTTCGTTGTGGGGGCCGAGGCAGGCGTTGGTAGGCGCGGCATGAACCGTAGGGAGCACAGCGCAGGCCAGGTTAGGATCAGAGTATAGGCGCTTAGCAACCAGCAAGGGAGATCCCAGCAAGTGGGCTAAAATTGCGTCGCTTGCGATTGTGCTGCTGGTGAGCTGCTGAGTACTCGAGCGCACCTGGGGCGAGACGCTCTGGGAGGGAGGGGGTAGCCAAACATGCGTAATGCCAGCCGCTTTCATGTCGGGAATCTTGGACTGCACGGTACCGTACCTGTGGTGGGTCAATGATGTGCATGTTATGGACTGTAGGCACGTGATGGAGCCATGCGCTAGGCATACAAAGTCACTCACCAGTTGTTCTTGAAGCAGCTGTCCCAGGCAAAGCCTGTGCATGGCATCAAGGGAACGGGCCGCACGATCCAGTGGCAACATACTGTCCTTGACTTGGTGGCTAACGTTGTGCAGCTCATTTACAATGCACCACGGCAGAGTGCGATAAGGCGCGCTGGAACGGAACAACACTTAGTGTACCTCGCTCTAGCAGCCGCCTACCGCCCATGTGCAGGCATGTCCATGACTACGTGTGTGCTGGCCCCAGAGCATTGCATGCCACGCTTTTGCGTCCTTAAGGCAACCGGACTATACCTTGCAGCATAAGGGCTTTGCTGTAGCCGGTGTTGATCGGAGTTGCTGCCCAAAAGGACGATGTTGCATCGATGACATCGGGAGATATCAAGGTTGCCGCCTTGACAGGCTTGCTGAGTCGAACGGGCTGTGCAGGACGTAGGCGAGAACATCTGCTGGCCGCCGTGCCACGCAAATGCAAGCGCTGCAGTTCCATGATTAGCAACGCTGTCCGCTCTTTCCTTACACACTGGGTGTCAAAACCTTATCCTTGTGCAATTAAATGCTGTGGAATGCGAGTCAAGCCTGTGCAGCGGGCAGCAGGAGAGAGCCCGAAACTGGTTGAGCTGTTGTGCAGCTTGCGAGTGCGTATAAATATGTAATCAATGCAAGTGATCACCTCGCACTTAGGAGATACTAGCATCAGATGCCAGCGCACCAAAGTTATTACAAAGGTAACCCGTAAGGCAAACTACTCCGCCACGTCAGCTGCTAGTGCGCGTGCCGGGGGAGCCCTGAGGCGCGACGCCATTCAGAGGAGCTCCCCTGGCGCCATCCGCTCGCAACACTGTGTCCCTCTCTGCCGTTTGTCCCGATTCCCCCTAGGCCTCAAGATCCCGACCAGACAGTCTCTGCTGGGGGACGGTGCAAACACCTGCTGGCCGCTGGCCTCTTCCCCGCTGCCACGTGGCCCACCTGGCCCACCTGTCAGTGCCTGCTCCTGCCGGTCTGCTTGTGCTCACCGCCACCCTCACAGCGCCGCGCCTCCTCTGCACGGAATGCACTTGCCACACCTTCTAGTTTCATTGTGAACCCCTCACCTGCGCCTCCACACAGAGGCATCAGGTGGAGCTGGGTGGAGCGGCCGCCAAGCCTGTCCCCTCCATCCTGCACCTTCTCCACCAGCACTGCCATGCTCAAAGCCTCCTGGAGCAGGGTGCCGTCAACAAAGTAACATTGTGGAAGTTCAGGCCGACCTTCAATACAAGTGTACGACACAGCGGCTTACACGCCTTCGGCAGTCGGGCGTGTCGCTGACCTTACTCACCACTGCTCACCACCCCTGGCCACGCACCACCATGACCATCGGCACCGCTGCAGCCAGCTGCAGCCGTTGCGGCTCCGGAGGAGGGCTCCGCCGCCGCCTGGGAGCTGGAACGCTTGAGCGCCATCTTCGAGCTGCGCCTCACCAACAGCTTCATCCCCGCCGTGCGTGGTGGCCGCTGACTGGAGTTCTTTTCCTGTCGTGGCCACCTGTGCGAACGGCAGCTCGCTCTTTTGGGTGGGTGGGTGTGTCAAAGCGCCACTTCCGACTAGCACAGCACAGAGATATGGTGAAACTTGAGGCCCGTTCTTATTGCGGTCTACCAACCTGTTGGAGCTGTTTGGCTCCTAATCGTACAGCGAGAGGGGTGGGAAACCCCGTGTCCCTGATTGCCGGAGCCAGCCCTGCCCCGTTTTGGGACGAGGCTGCGCCCTGGAAGGGGGCCAAAATTGTAAATCCATACATACAGCGTTCGGCACCATGTGCGGCTTGACGGACGTGGAAGGTGGGCTCCTGTTCATACTGCTTTTAAGGGACCCCTTCGGTCGGGGTGTCGTACCACACCCACCACCCCGAGAGGGCAACAAGACAGCCCTCCCAAAGCCAGAAAGCCTGCTACTGCACAGGCCTAGTAGCCGCGGCTAGGGCGGCACATCACGGAGCTGTACGCACAGGCAGTCAACTAGCACGGCAGGGCAGAACAGTCGTAACAACCGCGTGCGTAGCAGCAGGCACCACCAAGGGCATTGGAGCATATACTGCGGCCCAAGGACACGTGGCACCTGCGCACACCCCAGGCGTCACCACTCTGCCATACCAGGCCATACTGGCGGACAAGTCAGTGAGTCAGCGCACATGCGTAGGGCAGGCATGGTCAGGGGCATGGTATGTAAGAAGCATCAGTGAAGCGTACGGTACGCGATGCCTGCTTAAGTCGTTACGAAGCCACTGGCGCATCCGCCGCTTGCATGTCGCAATGGCACACGATGCATACTTGTTCCTGCTTGCACACCCGCAAGGCATCAATGTCCAGGGCAACTTGACTGCCTTGAAGGCCTCATGTGCTGCTGCCGCCGCCTCCGTGCGGCCAGGCGCCCGCATCACAGCTCACCGTCTGGCAGCCACCCTCACCTCCACCACCACCACCCACATGACCCTGCCCAGGCCAGTACCGCCGCCAGCCTGGACCGGGCCGCCTGCACCGCAATTGATGGGCTGTGCGGCGTGGGCCTGTCTGCTGCCAAGTCCTCGCCCTTCAAGTCCTGCACCATTGCCGCCTATGGCCTCAGCCAGGCTTGGCGTCCGCACGGCGATCACGCTCGAATCCTTGCCTCCATCACCGGTGGAAGCCTGTACCGTTACCATCATACGGGGCAGCAACGCACTGCTGCCTTGGACCAGCCTGGACACGCAGTCATGCAACAACGGGCCGTACCGGTACGCATTCTCGACCCTCCCCTAGTTTCAAGTGTTGAGGGGTGGGGATGCAGGACGATGCTAGACGATGCAATGCAGCTGCTGATGTTAGAAATGCACAGGTAGGGGGCTGAAGCAGCTCCCCCGGACCGCAGCGCGGCTGCCTTTGCAGTGCATGGCATGGCAGCACCGACAGCTGATGTCTCAGTACGCGCAAGGCCGTAATCCTGATGCAATGCGCTCAACCAAACTGCCACTGAGACCCGTTTATTACACAGCAGGCGGCACATGGTCTGTCACAATGGAGCCGTGTAAGAGCACGGCCGAGCGAGCCACATACGGCACATCAGGAACGGTACCAGACGGCACACGTGCTCCCAGCCCAATTCCCAGCCTGTCCCAGCATGCTCCCATGCAGAGCCACTTCAACCAACTACCACCCATGCCAATTACCGGTAACAGTCCCGTGGTTTGCACCACTTGGAGCGCCGTCCCCACTTCTCAGCCTCTGCTGCACCCCCCGCCTGGCCCATGTCTAGCCCCTGTACTGCTCCGGCCACAACTCCCCGAATTGGTAGCCTTGGTGACGACTGCCATTGTTCGTACTTGGTTTCTTGTAAGCATTGACTGACCATAGCGTTTTGAAGAAAAGCCCGCATGTCAACCTGTGTGTGGCGTTGCGCAGTAGCGCCGACCTTTTCGCTGTTACGCACTCCGCAATTGCTACTCCTGAGCAAGCTTATTGTATCAACTTCGGAGTGGACAGAACACACTGCAAAACAATCTGGGCCGGGGCCTGAGCCGAGCACGCCCTCTGCTTTGAACTGAACTTATCCATACAGCTGGGCTTTTGTTTGTGTAATGATATCCCAGACATTCGGTCCGAAGACTCGTTGGTCTCCTCCCGGTGGCTGGACTTGAAGCAGCCTGGGCAGCATGGACGTCCTGCAGCGCCAGCCCTCGCAGCAGTCGTGGCGTGAAGCTGAAAGGCCATGAGTGCACTACTTGACAGATGTAGAGCCTCAGGGGCTCCGGTCAGGTGTGTAATGCAGGGAGCCACGCAACGACGCACGGCCAAAGTAGGAGCCGTGCGTGGCACCCCACCGTTTCACAGCAGCAGGCGTACATCAGGGCGCACAGGCCACGAAGTCATTGCCATTGCCTTTAAGGATGTTTGTCGTCTCCCATGCCGAGCCTCACATCACATCATTTGGCAATTTCAGGGTTTAATCGTGCCTACATGGCGGGCTGCTATCGCCGTACAACACCTGTGCCTCCCTCCATGTGGGTCAACTGCAGCTCTGCGACGTTGTGACGCTGCTTTCGCTCACCTCACAGGAAATAGCACATGGTTAACAAGCCGCAAGCAGCCATGCAGCTCCCGTCGGCTTATGAGCGGGTGACGTCGCCGCTGGCGTTCGTGGCGCTGCCTGAAAAGAAGAGGATTCTGGCGGAGTACCTGGAGGACCGCAGCATCCACTTTGGGTGGGAGCTGTACCGACACTCCGGGGAGCAGGGCCCCTCAAAGCACGCGGACTTCATCCTTGTTGACCGTGAACAAGTTGGCAACTTGCGGTCACTGGTGGTCCTTATCAAATTCACCAAGAGCACTCGTGCAAAGCCGACTACTGATGAGGTAAGCGTGGGCACTCGGCTTGCTATGCGGGCGTATACGGTGGGCGCACAGAGACGCACTTCATGCCGAAACAGAAGCACGAAATGCATGCATATACTTTGGTCCGGCTGAAACGCACAAGGGGATGTCAATGCGCACGCCTGCCCTCAATCAGGCCTGCCCAGCGGCGCGCCTGTAGGGGCTTGTCTATGACCACCAGATAATCTCTCCCTCGTGCTTGCAAGGAAGAGGTCGTGCTTTTGCATGCACTTCAACACCAGCGTAGCACAGTGCAGTAGCATAGTACGTCGCTTTGGGAATTCGGCTCAACTGCGCTTGGACCACAACTGCGCTTGGACCACGCATGATGTAGCACAGGCCACAAGCCACCCTGCAGTGCTGCTGCTGACTGTGACTACATAGCCCCATTGCAAGCTTTCCTCTTGCCATGCGGCGGTTATTGACTAAAACGTTTTCCTTATCTTGACGCACGGCCCTTCAGGTGCTCCACGAGCTGGGGGTGCTTCAGACCTTCCGCACCGATGCAAGCATGGGGCTGGACGGCCGTATCCTATGGGTCACCATCCCCTTTGACAACCGCCAGCTCAACCAGCACGGCGCCATCCTGCGCAACGCCAAGCAGGCGCTGTCGGCCATCATGAGCGGCCAGGCACTTTCTTGCGCGAACAGCGTGGAGGCATGTGTCACTGAGGCTCTCAAAGTCCGCGACCCGGCCTGCCGCAGCCGCATGACCCGCCTCAACATGGGCCTCATCGGCGACAGCCGGAAGCACGGCGACTGGCTGGACGCGCTCAACGAGCTGCAGGTGGTTGCCATGTCCAACCTGGAGATTGTTGACGTGCCGCCGACAGCATCCGCCGCGGGGGCAGCGTCCCCACCATCGCCATGCCACTGCGGCGATGGCGGACCTGGTGGCGTTGACGGTGACGATGACGACAACAACGGCGATGACGGGTACAACACCGACGGAGACAAGGAGGTGCCAGAGCAGCAGCAGCAGCAGCAGCCTGAGCCGCCGCACCCGCAGCAGAAACAAGGTGCATCCCCACTCAAGCGCGTGGTCAAGGAGCACCACCTTCGGGCCTTTGGGTTTCTGGAGGCCGGCGGGACCCTCACCTACAAGGGCTCCAGTGCTACACTGCTGCCTGACAGCGGCGTGCAGGAGCTGGGTACCGGGGGCACCGTGCACGAGAGCGTGCTGGCGTGGAAGCGGGCGGTCGACGGCAGCAACGCCGGCGACACGCGCTACGCAACAAAAGGCATTTTTGCTCCCATCATGCAGTACAGGCCCCCTGGGGAGGACGAGCACGAGAAGGGCATGATCGCGCTGCGCCAGGAGTACCTGGACTTGATGGAGCAGCTGTCCTAGGTAGCGGGTCCGCACGGGAGCATCAATCATCTGGTGTGCAGGAGAGGCACCAGGAAGCATGCCGAAATGGTGCCAGCTGATGTGTCGTATGTGCTACGTTGGGGTGATGCTGCTCTGTGTCTCGGCGCGAACGAACGGGCATGCGCAGGAGTGTACACGCGCAAGCTATTAAGGGTCTCGTGCGATTACATGATGGCTTCCTCTGGCGTTTCGCACACGGTCAGCCGAGTTGTCAGTGTTCACCCCACTGTTAGGCGTTAGCGCCGTACACATTGTCCCGCCTGTCTCGCGTACGGTATGGGGATGAGGTGTTCGGCCCTGTTTCGTGCATCCCAGCGATGCATCAGGGGACCGCGATGCATCAGCCGACCTAGAATTCTATGCTTGCAGTCGGCGGTGCAGCACACGCCGGTTGGGACCTTGTGACCAACAGGGTGGTGGTTGGCGCGGTTAGTATGATGCGTAGAGGCGTGACACAACAACCTAAGGAGTAAGGACTCAGTGTGCTGCCCAGCCTTGTGTGGGACACGCTCATGTCGTTTTCAAGGCTGGTCAAGTGGCCGTTGGCCGGAGGTTACTGTGTACGGTCCTGGCCGCCCTTGCTTTTCAAGTTGTGGTGGATGGTGGTTTGAGTGCGCATCGACGGTGCGGATCAGCCACGCGTAGCCTCGTCAGGACTGCTTGCTTTTCCGCTGCTGAAACGCGGCAGCTCTGTCTTAACTGGCCCCGTTGATGACGATCCGCTGCACATAATGAGCGGCATAGAGGTGCATGTAACCTGTGGCGATGCGCCTGGCAAAGCTGCCAACAACGCCTAGGTTCTGGGGACCAGCAGGATTGCAGCGAAGTTGCCCAGTGACCCTGAGTGACCTTTGCGATCCAGGGGGCCCAAGCGCAGTTACTTGGGCCGTTGCGATGCCGTGGGGCGGTGGGGGCAAGTCGGGCGCTCGCATGGGAAGCCCTGCACACCAAGCGTGGAAGAGCACGTACGAGCCAGGGGACCATGAGCGCACCTGTTCAGGGGCTCATGTGCATGTCAGCATCCAGACGTCTATCGCACTGCAACGCTGGGAACTTGGGGTCCCGCCTGAGAGCAGGGCATCCCGTGGGGCCCTCCCTGGAACCCGGCCGCTGTGGCCACACGAAGCCCCACCGTCTTGGCCAGGGACCGCCCCTGATTCTGGCAATAAGAGACCAGCTCTGGTCCTGCCATTGACCGGTACGTCGCTTTACTGCATACCTGGGCCCGGATCAAAAACTGGTCCCCAGCCCTGCTGGTCCCAGGCTGTGTACGGCTCCGAGACCAGGACCCTGAAGCCGTTCACAGCAATTCAAGAACACTTTTCTCTTGATCGAACGGCATGCAGACATAACCATGGTACGCTTACGTAACCACGAAGCCTGGCTTCAATCGCCTGTCATTTTGAAATGCCTTCGGCAGCCTTGTCGCGGGCATCGCTGTACACTCGCAAATGCAGAAATGAAAGCGTAGCTTATGGATCTGCGGACAGGAGGACACGCTGTGGCGTCAGGCCTGGGGTTGCATCGCAAGCACCCTTCAAGCTCGGCAAGCATGCCTGTCAATATGCGTGCAGCTCATAAGTCTTGCTAAGGTTCTTCGGCTATTCAGGCACATGCCAAGTGGTTATCACCCTCAGGCCACCCTCAGGCCAGCCGTTCGGCTGTTGGGTTCCTGGGGGTGACAGGTAACATGGGGTGGCCAAGCAGCAAGCACGCTACCAGCGCAATACGCAGGCACTCTCATGTTAAGTAAGCGCTGAACAGGGTATTGAAAGCTGTCACAACAGCAGGCTGGGCAGGGGTTGGCGGTACCAGTGTGGCTACTGCTGGCTGGTGCTGCAGCGTGCAGGTGACTGACACGTGCCGTGCTGCCCCGCCCTGGTAGGTAGGCCATTCGGCGCGGCGTCTGCGGGACCCAAAGGCATTAATATTTCCTGCATCCGTGCACACGGCCGAAGGTGAGGACCGATGAGCGGTGAAGCGGTCTGCTGCGCCATGGGGGCTTCATGTCGCACATGGCGTGCCTTCTGTTGCTGCTGGGGTGCTGGGCACGGGTGCCAGACCTGGGTATCCCAGCAGGGGAGGGAGTGGGGTCACATGCGGAACTCCTCCAGACAATTTTCCTTACGATGCTGCTTACCAATATGTATGGCAAACCCTACATTGCACTCGCGCTACGAGACTGCGCCCCTGCTGCAACCACTGGGGTGTGCCTGCGGTGACGCTTGGATTGCAAGAGCAGATGGGCATCACGCGCGGTGTGGGTAATAATAAATAATGATAATAGTGACGCAGGACATCCATCCGTGCGTGAGTTCAGGAGGCAGGCGTGTAGTAGGGTGAAGACTGGCGCCCACCACCGGGTTGGGGGTATCAGCAGGAGCAGCTGGTTTGGTTACGGGGCCCCTCCCCCGGGGGGAGGCCC
>QAXN01000386.1:0-41166 GCA_004335795.1 Chlamydomonas sp. 3222
TTCCCCTTCGCCGCTTTGCGGTTACACCCACCCCCCCCCCCACCCCCACCCCCACACCCACACCCACCCCCACCCCCACCCCCACACCCACACCCATCTCCACCCCCACCCCCACCCCACCTGTCCACGGGTTGTCGCAGCACGGTAACGTAGCTGTAGTCGGGCGTGCCCAGGGCGCGTGTGTAGAAGTCCAGCGCAGCCGCCTGGCAGTTGTACGGCAAACGCGAGGACCACGCCACCCGGAGGTGGTTGGTCACCATGTCACAGCGACCCAACCGGCCTTGGTTCTCCTGCAGGTTAGTTGCATGTTGTAGGCAGTATGCACAAGGCAAGATCACCGCAGTTGTACCACAGCAGCACTGATCTGGGGATGTGACCACGGCACTATGGCAATCAGGGATCCATGGGCCATAGCAGCTTCAGCAGCAGTTTTGCCTGCCTGGCCCGCACCCTGCCAGCAATGCAGCTCGCACGCACGCTTGCCTGCTGGCCTGGAAGAAACCAAACGACAAACACAAGCTGCAACAAGTTGCATGTCATGGGTAACGTCCCGGTCATCATGCTGGGGCCGGGTGCAATCTGCAATGCCGGCAGCAGGCGCCCCTAGCAACCCGAGGCAGGTTGTCATATGACAATCCTTCCACATGCACCCTCACGCGCCGGACAGTGCGTGTACTGATGTGCGGATCCAGCAACTTGCATGAATACCTGTACAGCACGTCGTACCTATCGTACGCCCCAGCATGCCCCAACGCGGGTCAATTCTCTAGGACTGCATGTCATCCCGAGCAAGTGCGTTCCTGTAATGACACTTGCTCTATTGGCTCACACGACGCAGTACGGCAAACCTGGCTGTGTGCGTCCCGCACCCGAACGCACCGATTCTCCGATCAGGACCTCGTCCTGGCCATCATCGTACATTACCACGCCTGTGGCCGTTGCCAACCGCCGAAGTATGGTGGCTAGCGTGGTCGACCCCGTCTTGTGCGTCTGGGGCCGTGGGGGCACCAGGGACAGCGAGGGATTTCCCCCGTCGTTTACCATTTTGGGACCATGAGGGCAGTGGGGGCAGTGGGGGCAAGGCATGCGTGCTTGCACGGCGCCTGCGACACCAGCTAGCGTGTGGGGGCTTGCATGGATATCCTCGCAATCCAGTCCTGTTAAGACAAGAACTGTACGGTAGCTGTACCGGCACGCGTTCTGTCAGGGGAGTGTCCCTTTTTCTTGTCCCGCGTCTGGTGCCCACGAAAGACCAACTTTCGTTCGGCACACCCACGAGTTTGGGTGTAGACGGGCTTAAACGCGTGCGTCATGGCCGCATCTGCTGAGGCTGGCGCTTTCCATTAATTGTTATGCCCGAGCCTCGTGGGTCTAGGCATGGCCGTTGGATGGTAAACAGTCCGCCGCGAACTCCTAGGACGCATCGAGAGAGCCTTCGCGCATACAATGCGCGGGCTTGTCCTCCAGGCCATAAAACCGCCTCATCGTGGCCTGGGCGGTTCTGGGCGGTTGTACTGTGGCCGGCTGCAGTTGTCACACGGCCATGCCAAGGAACCAGCGGCGCTTCTCGCCACCCGGTGTGCGTGCGCACCTTGTAGAAGGCGAGCTTATTGCAGTTGATGGTCGGCAGTATGCTCCCGTGGCGGAGCGAGTACGCTTGACCGTGTGCGGGTTGTAGGGTCACGATGAGTATGACAAGGAGCACCAGCGCACCCTGCATCGTTTCATGCGTGAGTCAGGAAAGTGTAAGATCCTCTATAAGCTCTCCCAAGCATCATATCAGCACGCTCTGCCGTTCAAGTAGGGGGCCCAGGCAAGTCCAGCCTGCTTGCCTCGGGAAGCCCTGACCGGCAGCAGCATGCTCTGCTGTCTCACAAAAAACCTTCTCATGAACTTCGTAATTGGGCTTTGATGACACATTTGTCATGAACCCTTTGCTTCACAAAGGCGCAGAGTCGCTCGTTTGCTGAGAGCCTGGTTGCGACCCTTTCAGCTTCATACGACGGAGGGCAGGCAGCTGCATTAACATCACAAGGCAGCTGTACATAATTGATTAAGATTGTACTGAAGCCTGAAGAGCATCGTGATTTGTCCACGGCTCGGAAACACGCCCATCGCCGTGGCCAGCCGTGACACATGTTAACTGCAAAAGCAGCCGCGGTGCGACGGAGACGGGGCTAAGACGGGGCTAACGGCTCAGGGAGCGACTTGGGTATGCTATGCCCGCATGCAACCTTGAAGGGGACCCTCGTCTGCAGCAGTTGGTGCAGGTTGGTGGCAGTTGAAGGCGACGAAGGTTCCGACAGGGGAGACCATAGCGCACGACAGACGAGCCTCTCCAGGGCAACTTCCACCCCGGAACTCCGGTGCACAAAGCCATGCCAGGATGGCCTCTAGGCTGCCAGGGCGTCCATTTTTCCATTTGTCCGTTCTTATACAAAGTTCTAACCGACACGCTCAGGACAGCTCAAAGCGCCGTATTCAACCACGTGGAAGTCAGGGGAAGTGCTTAGACACGTAGCCTTTTGCTACCGGACGATGAAATCCTGAGTTACACGTTGGGCAGAAGCCGGGCGTCCGCAATAGGACCGAAACACAGCGATGGCATCTTGCGTCTCATGCCAAAACTGGGAGGGCTCGAAACACGGGACAGCGCCCGGCAGCACACGTGGGGGTCTTCCGGTACTCCGCAGCCTCATCGCCCAAGAGAGCACACGCGTGAGGACACACCCAAACCCGCTCACCCGACACCAAGAAAGCTCACCGACAGGCAGCACGCCAAGCAGCGGCAGCGCAGGCCAAGCAGAGGGCAAGGGCCCGGAACAAGCGTCTTTCTGGGCGCCCTAGCCACACGCATCACTGCACTCAAACCCACAACGGCGGACCCGCCCCAGGCCGTTCCCCTGGCCGGCGCAGGCAAGACGGACACCGGCTATGTACCGTGTACCGGTACGTGACATGAAAACGACATTGATACGTAAGCGGAGCTTCAACTTGTACGTTCTAGAGCACCTGCAGCCTGCGTGTCGTTCTGTTGTAGGAGCTTGACCTTGCCGTACTTCTCTATGATGTACGACTGCACTGTTCGGAGTCCGGCTGCCACCGCCGGGTCCTTCCGCGCCTCGAGTACCCTGTCGTACGCCACGGTGTGTGCACGCAGCAGTCCCTCCATCCTCTCCACCACCCCGCTGACCTGTGGGTGGACGTGCGGATTAGAGCACACGCAAAGACACACGATCTTAGCTACCAGAGAGCACTGCGCTGGGTTTACCAACACGGCAGCAAGGGCTACCGGTACCAGGAGGCCAGCCATCACGGCCACCGGCGGCCCGTGTAGCTGCCCAGGTCCGTGCTTACTGCACCAGCGAAGGGTGCATGCGTGCGTGTCAAGACACCCTACACCCTATAGCAGTCACAAAGGGGGAGCAACTCTGTGTTCCCTGCGCTGCCATCACAGTCCCCGCTGTGCACCACGCACAGGGATGCGCACAGGCACGGCGTCCGCCACCCACCGTGCTTTTGCGTGCGCGCACGTGAGTGGAGACCACTCGCTCATTCAGCCACGCGCAGGCGTCGTCGCAGACGGGGGGATGGAGCGGCTGAAGCAGCGGCGTGCCGGTGTCGGCGAGCGCTACCACTGCACACATGGGGGCGGGGGTGGGGTGGGGATGGAGGGTCGCAGCGTCAACGTCCATGCATGCAGGCCATCAGCTACTGTATGCACAGCTGCCGGTCATTGTGTGGTAGCAGGGTAGGTCGGTTCTGCGGCCTACGGAAAGTCACTCACGCAAACAGTTCGGCCTGCAGGAGACCATATTGGCAATTCTGCATGCGCACCAGCCCCACCCCAGACCCCAGCCCACACCAGCCCAGCCAGTGAGATCAGCAGAATTAAGTCCGCGCTGCCAATGTACGGTATGAACGGCACAATTCTTGCCTGCCTTGAGCAGTGTGACATGCATAAAGTATGGTGCTGGCAGGCAATACACGTATGTAGTAGGTGGAGCCCAAGCCCCGCATATATAGCATACGTCGTACGCAGCATGCAGGCGCACACTCGTGTCCCCACGTACGTTCACCAGCTTGTCGTTTGGAGTCGGCAAAGAGTGTGTACCGCCTGTATCCGTTGCCCCACTGCAGCGGTGCTCCTGGGTCGGTGATGCCGATGCCAAAGCGGAACCACAACGCACTGGAAGGGAGTGGTACGACGCACATGGGGGGGGGGGGCAAGTGGTGGGTTACAGGTACCATCACGCAAGCGGCAAGGCTACCATCATGCACGCTGCCAACAGAACGTGCAAAGGGACTGGGTGATGCCGCTGTGAAGCGGGTGAGGGTGGTTTGATTTTGCACACGAGGCTGTCTTCATGTACAGCTTGTGCATGGTCGTGATGTCGGTGATGCACGGTGATCGATGCTGGCAAGGCCTGAGGCCCTGAGCCCCCATGCGTGCGTGCGTGCGCCTAGGCAGCTGCGGAACGATGGCAAGAGGCTGCATTGCCCCTGCCTACCGCAGCTTGGTAGTACATGATAAGGCACAAAGGTTGATCACACTGAAGAGGCTTGCTTGAGATCTCGAGACATCAAAACCGCTGGGTGACAGCCGAACGACACACCACTTCCCCAACCACCCAGCAACTTACTTGGTGATCAGGCAGTCGCACCCTCCGCATCCCTTCTGTCTGAGGATGTGCGCGATGGCATCGTCCGGATTGATCATCCGCATGAGCCCGACGGACATGATGAGGCCTGCTCCGCCGTGCGCCGTGGCCTGGTGGCAGTACTTGACGGGACGCGCGTGCAGCCTGCAGGCACGGGCCGCGGTGGGCAGGAGACGTGGGTGTGGGTGTGGGTGCGGGTGCGGGTGTACCTCATGCAGGCAGGTGGGATTGGGGCCTCACTTCATCACCACTCCTTGCCCAACCCAGGCATGTGCGCATGTCCCTCGCTTGCCCCCTAATGCCTCCTGTGCATGCCTGGCCCCTGCCCATTTGCTCCCCCGGCCCACCTGTCATCATGTACAGCACAGAAGTCGTGCGACAGCTTCAGCTCATCCCACTTCTCTGCGTTCCTGCCGTCGCGCTTCCCCAGCACGTGCGACAGCTGTGCTGTGCTGTTCATGTACTGCTGGTGCTCGTGCTGCTCGCCCCCCGGCCCGTCCCGCATCTCCCAGTCCGCGCTGTGATGCCCGCTGAACCTGTGTCGGTACCTGTCGTGCAGGCTGACGTGCTTGTGCATCCAACTGCTGTAGTTGTCTGCCGTACGCCGCATGGCAGCTGCCCAGCCCTCCTCCGGCCCATGTTTCTGGGTGCTGCTGCCAGCAGTGTCCGCGCCAGCGCTACCCCCTTGAGATGACGAGCCCACGTGCGCACTGTTCACGTGATCGTGTACGGCATCTGTTAGCTTTGGGCCGTATGCCGCCCTCATGCGGCCCCTGTCCTCCTGGCTGCAGCGGTAGGCGGGGGAGTAGGTGCCGCAGGCCAGGGCGCGGGTGCAGAAGGGGCAGCCGGGCCGCGGGATGAAGCTGTCGTTCTGCAGGCACATGAATGAAGGACGACGTGGACTCGTGGAGAGCGGCATCAGCAAACTTGGTTGCCGGTATTGTAATGATCATGAGTGCCTTTTGGTTCATGTGAGGCGCCGCGTGGCGTGGATTAAGTGGGCGGAGTGGTGGATAGGGGTTGTGGGGCCCCACAAGCTATCACAGCCATCGTGTGTGGCAGCGGGCTTGCTTGTTGCAAGACCAATAAGTGCGCGAGCTAGAATAGAAGGGATGCGTAGCAGGTGCACGCGCGCTGCACTGTTGGATGGTGTGCCTAAAGGAACAATCTGTGGTGGTGCAGTCAAGAGCTTGTGCTGGCGCAGGAGGGATGCGGTGCGTGTGTCTGCGCAAGCGTCAAGGCGTGAGGGGCTGGCCCACGGTGCTGCTGAGTGCGTGAGTGTGGCAAACCATCTTAACTACCATGCTGGTATGACTCTGATCGCAACCAGTAGTGTCAATAACAGATAGAAGAGCATGGCATCATACTCAGCAACAGGTGACGGCGGCAGCAGCAGTTGAGTGCCTGCCTCACAAGTCCTTGTACCCTACAAGATGTACCCACCGAGCGTACGGATGAAAGGTTGAACGAGCAAGGCAGGCATCGCGGTGCATCTGCGCTGGGGTGGCTGAAGGACGCCCACAGGTTGTCGCTGATGGCCATTGGCACGTTGGGGTCCAAGGACGACAGCAGCCGGAGTACGCCTGCAGAGGGGCACAGGAAACGGAGCACAACTATCGAAGGTTGGCAGACGCTGTCGGCAACTTCACACGCACGCACGAAAGCGTGTAACATGCACGTTGGCGCCTACCTCTTGGTGTAAATTGGCTTGATAAACTGATCCAAGGTACTCTTATCCGGAAATACATCTATTTGGCACGGCCCAGTCCTGCAGGCAACGCAGTGGACGGTGTGCATTGTGCTTGCCGCAAACTGCTGGCCCATGGGCTGTTGCACAGTATTGCGAGCTAGGGTGCAATAGTTGTTTAGCGCACATAAGCGCACGTGAAAGACAGCTCGATCGTGTCCGTGTTCTACCGCAGCATCTGCTGTCCCCTAGCTGGAATTTAGGGAGCCTCCCTTATGTGGATAACCAATGCCGCTGTACCGGTACTTCCAACCTGCCTGTCATGAAGAAGAGCGTGTCATCGTCGCCATAGAGCATCCACTTGTAGGTGTCTCCAAAATGCTTGTGTGCCATGAACGGCGTGATCGCGGCTCGGGTGTCCCCTGCGCGGGGGGGGGGGGAAGTGGGTCTCAGGCCACTCAGATTAATTCGGTGCAGATGCCAGCCGGTTGATGCCAACGCACAGGTGAACAGTGCCTCAGCGCAGCCAGACGCAGTTATGGCCATAGGCACGAATGCACAACGCAGAGGAAGAAAGTTGCCTCCCCTGGCCTCCTGACGACTATCACGCCGCGCAACCTTGCTTGTCAAGTTGTGATGCATGCACTCACCAACGCTGCCTCCGCGCCACGTGCCATTCTCCTTGCTGTCGTCCTCCCAATAGCCAAAGCTTTCATTGTAGCGCTTCGATTCCGCATCTTTGTTGAGGGTTTTTACAAGCGCACTGTTGTTCAGCATTGCGAAATGGCGTATGCCCTTGTCGCGCCATACCCTCCCCACCCTAATTAGCGGCAGGCGATGTACGCAGCTGGGCTGCGCGACAACGAAATCGCTTGGATTATAAGATATACCATGCAGTTGGGCGGTCTCAGCCAGTGGGTTTGCTGCTAATAGGATGATCGGGAAAAGGAAGGCCGTTGCTCGCAGCCAAGGCATGTCGCCGTCCCTAGCTCAGCGCACACACGAGTGTCGCAGCCTATACGCAGCTAGTTGGCGTGTTGTAATACCGTTACAATGCAAGGCCTGCCTCCGTGGATAAATGATGTAGGGACATGCACGTCGGTTCGGGTCTGTCGAGGCAAGCGGCTTTTCGTTCTCCTGTCAGCAGATAGCTTGAAAACGCCTCTGCTGCTGGTTACCAACGCGTTGTTTAAATTATATATGATCGAATTCGTGGAGTGGTCAGACGCTGCAGTTTAGAGCCTGCTGGACGTCAAGCAACGGTTGCAACAACTGTCGCTGGACGTGACTGCTGCTGCGTACCGTTCGCGCGCGTGAGCTGAGCAGGAGCCCGCGTCTGACCGCCAGCATACTACAGTAGCTATATGGTTCTTCACATGGCTAGGCGATGCAAGCGAAGCAGCTCACACAGCTATGCTTGCGTGCCTGCTGCCACGTGACAAGCGCGCGACAGGAGTGCGGCAGAATCGATCTCGTGGTTGCTACCGATCATTGTGTTGAAACCCCTTGGTGGGCGTGGCACTACAGGATGCATGCATCTAGCAGCAGCAGGCGGCCCGAACAGCAGCCCGTGTGGCGAGCCAACCGATTCAACCCAATCCTGTTGCGGCCAGCTCCTCATCTTCACCTCCCTGGTCCCCATCCCCTCAGCATCAATCTACTTCTCATTCCGTCCTTGGTCCTTGCCCCTTTGCCCTTGAGCATTGTTCGGAGCCGTGGGGTCAGCTCTAGATTGGACAGGACAGCCCCGCGTCAACTGGCGGCAAGTCCCTCGCCGCTGGGCCCCTCCAGATCTGCACTGCTCTTGGGCCCCAGCCAGCGGGTCCCTGGCTGCCCCTAGCCTGGGCACCGAGGGATAGAAACCCACCTGCGTTCAAGCAGTATTGAGCTGACGCAGCGCTGGGTCCTGGCTTAGGTCCTGGCTTGGGTAAGCTCACCCCGCGCATACTTGAGCTGTGACCGTTCGCCGTTGCTGGTACAAGTGTTACAACAACACTGCTGTTGCCATTGCTGTATCGCTCCGTGACGAATTAGCATTTGTGTTGAAAACCAAACGCCTGAGCGACCTCGTTCAAACATTTCAAAGCGGAAGACCAGGCCCAAGGCCAGCATCACCAGCCACTACATAAGTTAAAATGAACACACATAGCTGCGATTGGTGCTATCCTTGCTAGCTTCGCTAAGTTTTCATGCCAGATTTCATGCCAAGGGAGTCCGCACTCGCGTCAAACGCTGTGAAGGGAAGACTAGTGCTCGTACGATACTGAGTAAAAATGAAATACTGCACATAATAATTAATACCCGGGCGCTATGATGCCCAGCCTTCGCCGAGGCGGCCAAAGGCCGAGCTTTCAAAGGGCGCCAGCTGGGCATATAGGACCATTACCATAGGATACTCACATCCCTAATGTGAGTCTCACACAAGCGAGGAGCGCTGCGGTCTTCGGTCTAGCGCAGCACCGCCTTGGCACGTGGCGAGCCCTTAGACCCCTTCGGATGGGCCCCAGCCGCGCGGTTCCTGGCAGTTCAAGGTATCATGTTACACAGCAATAAAATCACCCCACCCGCCGTGCGCTAGGAGGCACTCTGAGGCTCGCATCGTTCACGCCTCGCCTCCGCACTTGTTACCATTTCGACCACCCCCAGTATTCCCTGACTTGTGCACACGCGCGCGCTTAGGCACCCTGCTGCCCTATGCACCGAGCAGCACACGTAAGCCACCAAGGGGTAGTACGTACCCCTTACCACATGAATTTCTACCTCCCGCGCGCCGACCAGCCCTGCGCGCTGCTGGATCTGGGGGCAGCTGGCACCCTGGTGGACGCCCTCGCCTCCGACAACCAACCGCGGCGTGCAGGAGGCATGTGTATTAGCGCTGGCGTCGCTGCTGCTGGCCACCGCGCCGCACGAGGACCATGCAGCGCACCAGCATCAGCCACATGTGCGGCTGCTGGGGTCGCAGGTGGGGCACGGCAGCCGCGCGGTACGCAAGGAGGTGTGCAAGGCACCATTGTGGCCACTGGGGTCGCGGGCACGGACCGCTGCTGTACGGTATCAGATGGGAGCTGATGACTGCACCCTCCGGCTGAGCTGAACGAGGCGGTGTCTTAACCTGGGTGACCTCGCGGCTGCGGTGCAATTGTGGATGCCGGGGAGCTGGGGCACGAGACACCATTTGGGTGGAGCGTTGGGGGCTGGCTGGTTGGCCCTGTAAGCGAGCCGTTGGGGCCGCCGCAGTACGCTGTGGCATTTGGAATACCGTCGCGATTGGGCGGCATAATGCCCCAAAGCTCATGCGCCGTGCGTTGTACAGGGTGAGCTCGACCGACCTGGGTGGACACCGTTCCCCCTTGCCAAGGTGATGCGACACGTGCGGCGGCCCCCAGCAGCGGTGGCTGCGGAAGGCGGCGGGGGAAGTGTGCATGGCGCGCGCGACGGAGGCGGTGGCAGAGGCTCGGCGCGGTGTGTCGAAGGCTGCGGGGGAGGTGGCGGAGCTGCGTGGGGAGCTGGCGGCGGTGCGGCGGGCGCAGGGGCCGCTGCGGTGGCAGGGCGAGCGGCTGGCGCGATGCAGGGGGCCATGCAGGTGGGGGTGGGGTGGGGTTGCAGGGGCGGCACGGGGCCGTGCAGGTGAAGGGGGAAGGGGTGCGAGGATGTCATGGGACCATGCAGGTGGGGGCTGGACGGGGTTGCAAGGATGTTACGGGCCATGCACGTGGGAGGGGGCGGGAGGGTGTGGTGTGTAGTAGGTACCTAAGCCTCTCCACGCACCAACCAAGCCAAACGTCAGCCAATCAAGTACTCAAAGGTCATGCTGTCCACAACCGCTTGTCAAAAACCGCCGTCCGCCAGCGGCGCTTCAGTAGCTTCGTCAGCAGGTGCATGCGGTCCGTTCGCATGATGACCTTGACGGACGAGGACGGCCATGAGCAATGATAGCTCACAGGCGCTCCAAGTCGATACCATGGAGTTTCAGATGCATGCTGAGACGTTTGGGCCTTGCTCGGACCACATCTTGGTGTGGCACGTGGGGCGATGGCGGGTGAGCCTGGGCACGGGCCGGGCCAACTAGACGCGACCAGATCCTTATACGAACATCGGCCTGTTTGTGCCGACCTGCGCCGGCATCCATACATGAGCACCGCACGCGCTGGGAGGGCATATGATTTTGATGACCGAAAGAATGCGTTTATACCCTCCGGCCTTCTGGCTGTGCTCGCCCTATACGGAGGAGCGGTCCCCGAGGCAACTGACGTACGACATACAGGAAAGCAGCGATTAGAAGCAGGTGCTCCGGTTCGAGGGCCGGCAGCGAAGCCAGAGATATGGGGATGCCGACCGTTTACGCGGTGCATAAGAAGGAAGTGGTGCGCGTGTCCGATGCTGCTGCTGCGGCTGCGGATGCGGTGTGTGTTAGTTGAGGCAACCGACTGCTAGCACCCTTGGGTTGTGTATGTCTGTCAGCCCTTGAATGCTTCTCCTAATTCAGACTAGATTACAAGACGCCATAACCTGCCGCGTGCCATGCAATTCCCACGGTGTCCTTCGGAGCTGACGACAACAGCTTCTCGTTTTAGAACGTAACCAACTGCCGCTCGCGGCCTGCGCGCGCTGCGCGGATACCTAGCGGTGCTGCGATCGCAGCAGCAGCACTTAGCCAGCCCACTGCATGACGGGAAGGTCCACGCTACTGCGGCTGCGGCCAGCCGCTGGGCCCTCGTCGGCCGAGCGCCACGCGGCTCATCGGACAGCTTCCATATGTTTCGCCGTGCTCGCGATGGCCGCGTGCTCGTCGGGACTGAAGATTACCATCGTAAACGACGTCCCTGCTCACTATGAGGTGATTGCATAGTGCGTGCCACGCATTCGCGGGTTGTGACTCTTCTCCCTCGCCACGGCGCCAATTGCTTGCGCCCGTCGATGGGGACACACGTAAGCGCGTGGGGCTTGGAGCGCATGCCCATGACAGGCGCACCCTTACCCGCTAGTGCCTTTAACCAAGCATGGCATACACCTATACCTATCCCTCCTCTGATGACAATGGCTGCTACAATTATGCTTCATGTGTTCTCTTTGCCCAGCCAGGTCCTGGCGGGCGTACTGCACACGGTCCGCACGCACGTGGACCCACACCCGCAAATCGTGTGGCTGACACGTGGCACTCCGAGCGAGGGCAATGCCATGCCGAAACACTGTTACGGCCTGGTGGACTGGCTGGGGGACAGCGCACCGGGCAGCACCACGCAGCATGACTGGCACAACTGGGACACCAAGGCGAAAAACGCCTCCCTGGTCATGCGCCAGACCCTCTCGTGGGGCCCCGTGGACATGGTCGTGTGTATTAGCCCCGAGCTGGAGACCACGCAGGTGGGTTAGCAGCTTGACTTCAGTGTTTGCACAGTGATGTGGCCGCTCTATGCGCTTTAGTACGGTAGCTTGTGGCAGTGTCTGATGCGCGGTGGTGGCAACTGTTGACGGAGGTAAGAAGAGGGGTCTGTTGCATCGTTCAGCTCAGTAGGCCTGGGCAGGGGAAACTGTCTCCGCCGGACCGCCTGTGTGCGGCGTCACTGCCTTCGCATCGCAAAACCGCGCGCCCCAAGCACCCCACCAGCAGCGCACCACCGTACGACCCACCGCCGGCCCTGTGCGGCATTCATGCCGTACGGGCAACCAATGTCCGTGCCGTACAGGACTTCAGTTGCTTCACGGGCCATGTGGAATTCCCTGTGTGCACACGAGCTGCACTGCCCATGCGACATTGGCAAGACATGTCACACTGCATCCGAACCCACATACATCCTCAGACCTTGGGCCTCGCGGCCTAGATGCCATAGCTAAGCTCTGATACTTGCGTGATCATCCCTTTCACCGCATCCTGCCATACACCCGCAGGCCTGTCACGCCGTTGCTGCCACACTGCGCGCCCGCCTCATTGTGACGATGGCGCACCGGGCGGACATCATCACGCGCTCCTGGCGCTTCCTCAGAAAAGGCCCCGTGCCGCTGCACGTGCTGACGCTGGCGCCGCACGTGCAGATCGCCATGAAGTGGGTGCGCATGTGTGCCAGCAACAGTGTGTGGTACGTACGTAGAAACAGGTGATCCAGCAGCACCTGCAAGCACCTCGTGCACCGCACGTGCAGATCGCCCTGAAGTTGGTGCGTTTGTGTGTTTGCAAGGCTGAAAGCAACACTGTGTGAAATGGCAACAGGTGATCCAGCAGCACGGCCAGCACCTCATGCTTGCTCCGTGCAAGTCGCTGTGCATTACTGGCTGTGCATTACTGGCCGTGCATTATTGGCCGTGCTTGAGTGCACTTAATCACACCGCTGATGACCACCCTCCGCACCCCGACAGGGCCAAGCTGGATCTACCCGTCAGCTGGGCACTACCAGTGGCGCCATTCACACACCCACAGCCCTGCATGAAGAGGTCATGCCTGTCAGGGTTTGCCGTACAGGTGCGCTGCGGCAGCACGCACCGCATGGGGTTGTCGTACACATGCCGTACCGCGGCCCGACGGGCCCTATGTCACAAGGGCAGCAAACTTCCCGGCCGGATCCATTCGCATGGGCATGCACAGACAAGGGGCAGGAACAGTCAGGGCCGGCGCAGTCACACCTGCCATGGTTCTTGGATCACTTGCAGTCCGACTGCGCGCAGTGCTGGCGCTGGCAATCTGCTGGTGTCAGGGCAAGAACATTACCTGTAGCACAACATCCACAACAACTGGGACCGGTGCTGACCACATTGCCGAGGCAGGGTCGACAAGGTCTCTTTTGATGTCAATGACGCACACGCTTGGTGCCTCGCCCTGCACGACAGGGCACGGTGCGGCGGTGGGTTAACAAGCACGGTGGCGGCCTGATCCGTGACTTTGACGGGCTGTGGAAGCAGATGCTACTCCCCCACGGTGAGCGGGGAGGTACAAGGGGTGCAGTTGGTGCCACGGCATTGCAATTGCGCATAGTGAGTTGAACCGGTGATGAGTTTGTGGTCGATGAAGTACAAGCTGTTGGGTTGAGCCCTCACGGCACATTAGCAACCTGTGACATGCTTGCAAGCACTTGAGCTTAACTGCTACATGCAAGGCCGGATGCCAAGATAGGCAAGGGGCCTCTAGCACCTTTCCTACAGCCGGCGCCGCTTCTTATGTACATACCGCTCCACTTTCATCCTTCGCAGCCGCCTCCATCAAAGTAAAGGTACTGGGCCGCGGCGAGCGCCAAAACCTCGACATTCCCCCGGCCCTCGACCCACGGGTCACCTTCTACCGCAAGCTGCCGTACCCGGTGCGTACGAACCTAACATCATATGCCGTTTGCAGTACCCCTCTGCAACGACACCACGGCATGCATGCGCCTCACCCCCAACACGGCTACGGACGCTGCACCGGTGGTGCACACCTACCCATGCACCCACTTGCTGTGAACCTGCCAACGGTGTCCTCTGAGGGGCTCTGCCCCAGACCCAGATGGGGGTGGAGGACCCTGACATGCACCCATCTGCTGTGAACCTGCAAGTGGTCCCAGCTGCTGCAGTCTGCACGGTTGCACGTGTCAACCTGGTGGCATCTGAACTGACCCACATGTGTACGGTACTAGCCCGGACCCAGACCTAAAGCCGCTGTGAGTGCCGCGTGTGCCTTCGACCTCGGCCAATGGTTGTGTGGGTCTACCAGACACACTGGGCTGTGATGCCCCCTGCCACGTGCACGTACGGCACCTGCGGGCAATTGGGTGCCATTACCAGCGATGTGTTGCTCCTGCAGCACCAAGCCACTCATACTCTAACCCTACTGAACAGCCTCTCATACAGCCAGCCGCCAACCACCAACCGCCAACCGTTCCGCACCCGCCCTGCAGGCGTTTTGGAGCACCATTGCTGACAGCCTAGCTCTGGTGCCCGCCTTCGGCCACCCACTGTACATGACCAGCCGCATCAGCAGCACAGCGCTCGCCTCCCTCACCACCTGCACGCCAATGCTCGTCAGCAGGGCCATGCTGTACGTGTACAGCTTCCTCAGGTGCGGGACGCGGGCGGGCGAGCATGGGTGTGCGTGCACGCAGTAGCGCATGCGGTGCAGGAGCACAGGCGCACCTTACGGCGTGAACGAAGCATCTTCCGGCATGGCTGCCGTGCGGGAGTAGTGTATGTGCGCGTATGTAGCTTCCTTGAGGCCCGCGCACGGACGACACGGTTGTACGCCATTAGGCCGGCGTGGCCTCGTTGCAGTCTCGCTCCTTCCTGGATTGGGTGTGTGCGGGTGCAGGCGGGTGCATGTGCGGATGCGTGCGCATGGGGCGTTGGTGACGGTAAGGCACCAAGCGGCTGACCTGGAAGCCCGCGGGGAACGTGCTGCAGTGAACAACATGCATTGCTTCATTAGTTCGTGTGGCTGGCTCCCCGGCCCGATTGATGCATGGGGCTGGCAACGCTCACCTGACACATACGGCACACCGCAGACCACAGACCTAGGGCGAATATGTGTTCCTGCGACACGCAGGGTGACGAGACCGTCGGAAGACAACATATACCGTAATGGCATGAGCCTGTGTGAGCCTCATACGCACGACCTCACACCCCACCCCCGCCCCCAGGGAGGAGCACGTGTTCCTGCAGCACGACAACGAGACCGACGTGGACACCATGCTGCGTGTGGAGGCCATGGGGGAGCAGGAGCTGTTCGCCAAGCGCCGGGCGCTGTGCGAGCTGCGGGACCGGCTGAATACACGTGCAGCGCAACTGCTGGTGGACCTAGCGAAAGGGAGAGCTGGTAGTGGGGACGGCAGCAGCGACAGCAGCAATGCGTAGTGCGTAGGTCCTGGGATGCTGCGCGGAGATGACATGCATGTATCAGGGCAAGATCACGGAGGGCGGGGCTAGTGTCGGTGCATATTGCTAATTGTTGACACAGATTACATGGAAGCGCTCGCTGGTGGGGTGCACGTGGCAGGAGGCAAGATACCGGCCCTTATTCGTTGACGCTCATTGTGGTTGGTGATTTGAAGTTGTTTATGGGCGTGTGACCGTTGCCCGATACCGTTATTTCGGGCAACCCGCGCAAATGGCAGGAGCCGATTGCTCCTGTCGTACAGCAGAGGTGGGTGGCAGTGTCCTCGACCAGCCCTGTGTCCCATGCGTAGGCTCTGGCAGTGGACCTGGACCATGGCTTGACATCATACATCCATTATGTATTCATATGCGCCCTAACACTGGCATACGGTAGGGCGGGGAAAGCCCTTGCCATGGCCATTTGTGGGTTGTGACGGCACGTTATGGCGGCCAGGTGGCGGCATGACGTGCGCTAGTCGCTTAGATCGTACCGGGTGGGTGATTTAGCATGGGCGACACCGCCGCTGAGCCCAGCGGCCTCGCGCAGCATGGAGGTATAGCAATCCTTGCTTTGGGTGTACGTATGCATGCATGACAACCTGTCGCATATAGAACAGCAACCATCGGAACAGTTCTGCCTCCATGAATACTGCCAACATTTGCATGGATGACAAAGTTGAAGCCTAAGTGAGAATAGTTCACAAACCTACATTCAATGGTTGGGCGCCATGATCCCCCAGCCCTCGCCATGGAGGCAGGCCGCATGCCGGGCTTTCAAGGTGAAAAGCTGGGTATACCATCACCACGGGATCCTTACAAGTCTGTCGCAAGTCCACTACAAGCAAGAAGTCCTGCGCTCTTCAGCCCAGCGCAACACCTCCTCGGCGACCATGCCGACCTGTCCAGCCCCCTGCCCAGCCCCACTGCCCGTCCCGAAGACGTGGTTAACTCCTACATCCGCCAGCTGTACGGAGGGGCCCCAGCCACACGCGTCTTAGCAGCCCAAGGTAATACCGCCACACGGTCAACCAGCCCAACACATGGGTCCAAAGCACCCCTGCTCCGGTCCTACCCCTGGGCACGCGCTGCACGCAACAGCCCCCCTCGTTGCGCACTGGTGAACCCCCTTTGCGCACCTCACCTTGCGTCCGCACCTGCAGGCTTGGGCGCCCTGCCGTCCTTCCTCCCACGCGCCGACCAGCCTTACGCGCTGCGCGTTGCTGTGGATCTGGGGGCGGCTGGCAGCCTCGTGGACGCCCTCGCCTCCGACACGGACCGTGGCGTGCAGGAGGCATGCGTATTAGCGCTGGCGTCGCTGCTGCTGGCCACCGCGCCGCACGAGGACCATGCAGCGCACCTGCCTCAGCCACACGTGCGGCTGCTGGGGTCGCAGGTGGGGCACGGCAGCCTTAGGGATTGCAAGCTACCGGTGGACAGATTCCGACGAGAGTTCTGGGGCTGGCTGGTGGTCCTGATTGCAGCTGTAATGGGTCATCTCGGGCCAGCCAGAGTCAGGGCCTTGTTAGCCGCGCAGCCGTGTTGGAGTACCACCCCGCGTATCTGCATGCTTTTCTGTGACGTTTGTTGCGTCTCCTGTCGCTCTTTGCGCCGTCCTTTCTACGACCATAGTTGGTGGTTCCTGCACCCTAGTGGCCAGATGTTGCACTTGATTCTGCATGGCTTTTGTTCCTCTCTCAACCAGCACATTGTCCCCCCCCTGCCCAGGTGATGCGGCCCGAGGCGCTAGCCCAGCTGGGCTACCTGATAACCGTGACGCCCAACCCACGTGTCGTCATGGCCGCCGCGCGCCTGCTGGCCATCACCGCCCCACACGCCGCACACCTGCCAGGTGCCGACGCGTCCGTCCTGTACGACAGTCGGGTCATACCCGGCCTGCTGGCGGCCACGTCGTACAACAACAACCAAGGGCACAGCAGCAACGGCTCCGCCACCGATGCTAGGGGGCAGGGCGGGTCCGCGCCTGGCGGCCGCAGCGGGTCTGTGACCCCCGGCGGCGCGAGGACTCCCCTGCTACCTGGCTCCTCCCCTCGCATACCCCGTGAGGCGAGGGTGGCGGCGCCCAGCGGTCCCCCGTCCGCTGCACCGTCAGAGGTGGATGGTACAGGGGAGACTCCCCTCTCACTTGGGCCGCCGCCAGCGGCACCGCTGCAGCTCCGCGACAGCGCCGCTTGTGCAATGGCGCTGCTGGAGCTCTCCGAAAGCACGGTCGGGCTGTACACTGCCGTACACACGTGCGATCTGTACCAGGCGCTGTGCGTGCTGTACGGCAGGGCGCTGGAGCCGGGGCAGTCCAGCGGCGCGGTGCTGCCGGCGGACGTGGTGGCGCTGCTGCTGCGGGCGGTGTGCTTTAACCCACATGCGAGGTGGCTGCCGCAGCTGCCCCGGGGGCACGCGCGCGCCCTGGAGCGGCACCTAGAGGTGCGTGGTGGCCGTGCTTGACAAGCGTGCATCATGCGGCAGAGGTGTCTGACACGCACGCCAGCCGGTTGTGCTGTGGGGCATTGAGTCCCTGGCAGGCTACCATATGGGGCTGGGAGGATCTGGTGTGCAGCCGGTGTGACCGCCCGCCATTGCATTTCCAGAGAGCGCATGTGCTATACGCGGCATGCCACCGCCCGCTCTCCGCCTTTCCACACACAACAACGATGCCCGTGAGGCGCCGACGTCACGTGAGTTCCCCACCCTTGCTGACCCATCGCATGCCCCTCCCTCCTCTACCTCCTCTTCGCGTGTAGCTACCAGCGTTTCCATGATCCCCTGACGCCGTACACGATTCCCGCGCGTTTTATGCGCGCGCATTCTCCCATCGGCCCACACACAGGACAGCGACGCGCTTGAGGTGCTTGTGTCTTACGTGGCGGTGGAGGCAGGCAACCTGAGGGCCATGTGTGTGGCCGTGGCAGAGGCGGCGGCGGGGTGCGCGGCGGACGTGCTGCAGCGAAACAGGTGGGCGGACAGTGTCGCATTGGGAGCTTGGGCTTCGGGCGGTTGAGGGCCCCGGGTGTATGACCAGAGGAAGTGAAACCGCAGAGCTCAACTGATGTGTGAAGTGGCTTTGGACCTGTCTGGCCGGGTTCCATGGGGTCAGCCGTTGATCGTGGCCAGGCAGACAAGGACGGGGCAACCGCAGAGCGGGATCTGCCACCGAGCACATCAGGATGGGGGTGGGTTAGCATGTGATGCCCTGGGGGGGACAAGCCGCAGCGGCGCAACGATGCACCGGGCCAGTCTCCTGCGGCGCGTGGTACACGTGTCTGCTCCGCGCGGCATCGAACCAATATGATGCCCTGTCGTACACGCTGACGTGTGCATGTCGTACGGCACGCCCAGAGACGAGCTGGAGCACCTGCACGAGCGGCAGCGCGGCCTGCAGCAGACCCTGGCGGCGGCCAAGGACGCGGAGACGGCGGCGGCGGCGGCGCTGCGGCGGCTGGAGCAGGACCTGGACGGGGCGCTGGCGGAGGCGGCGGAGGCGGCGGGGGAGGTGCGCGTGGCGCGCACGGGCGGCAGCCCTGAGCAGCGGCGGCGGCGGAAGGCGGCGGACGCGGCGGCGGCGCGCGCGACGGAGGCGGTGGCGGAGGCGCGGCGCGGCGTGTCGGAGGCTGCGGGGGAGGTGGCGGAGCTGCGTGGGGAGCTGGCGGCGGTGCGGCGGGCGCAGGGGCCGCTGAGGTGGCAGGGCGAGCGGCTGGCGCAGATGCAGGGGGCCATGCAGGTGGGAGTGGGGTGGGGGTTGCAGGGGGCGTTAGTTACGGGGCCATGCAGGCGGGAGGCAGCGGGAGGGTGTGGTGTATGGCAGGGTGCCATGTGCCTTGTAGGCCCCCACCTGTGCTGGCTTGCGTGTAAAGACATTTCCCATACTTCTACGCAAGCTGTCTGCTAAACATCCACCCCCTCACCCACCCGTCCGCCCAATCCCAGGTGTGGCTGGACGCCCACGGCGGCCGCAGCTCGCGGCCCAGTCGGGTGCGCGTGTCGCGGCCCAACCTGCCCATGCTGCGGCAGGTGGGGCCCAGGACGGGGATACGGGTGTGCAGTCGTGTAGTGTTCAAGTCAGGAGACAACCATTGGTGTTGACTCAACCCTGCCCATGTCACAGCAGCTGGGGGCTGGGGCGGGGAGCTAGGTGCCATTTCTAGTGGTGGGCCGAACGGTGGTGGAGAGACGGTACGGTAGCGGCACCGGGGCGTGCGATTTTCCTTGCATGGGGCGACAAGCCGGCTGCTGACGCCTTCGACCCCCGTGCTACTTCCCTTTGTCAACTATACCGTACCGTACAGGTGCTGACCTACCTGCTGTCCGTCGCCCGGGCGCCGGAGGGCCCCGACCGCGGCGGGGGCGGCGGCGGCGGCGGCGGCCCCGGCGGCCCCCCCAGCCGTGCGCACGTGGATGCTGTGCACGCCAAGCTGCTGCACGGGGGCCTGGTGCAGGCGGTGGTGGGTAGTGTGGGGTGGGGTGGGCTAGTAAGCTTGGGTATCCCAGCGGGAGGGCTGCATTGGGCATCAGGCGAAGGGGCCGGAACGGCAACCTGCCAGGCAGACGGTAATGGGTGTGGGGGTTGAGAGGGGGCGTGGACAGGCGGTGTGAGGCACACCCCACCTTGTCTCTCCGGTCGGGGCATGACGTTGGGCTTAGACCCTGGCACAACCCTCAACCCCGCCCCCGTAGCCCAACGGATGCAGGTACCACCACACCCGCGCACATAGCCCCAGCACTGCCTCTGGTATTACGGCCGCTGACCAACCAATCCTCACTTGCTCATATTACAACTGTGCACCACACCCCTGGTGTTCAGGTTCGGCTGCACTCGGTGCTTGATGGCGCCCGGTCGCTGGCCTCCGAGCTGGCCTCCCTGGCGTCCGAGTTGGAGCTCCTGCCCGACATGGGGTCGGCGCTGGGGGCGGCGGCCGCCAGCCTGGGCCGCGACGGGGAGGCGCTGGCGGCCGTGGGGCGCAAGGCGGGCTTCAGGCTCAAGCAGGTGGGCAGCCAACTCTTTGACGTCAACGCAGAAGGGAAAGGTAGCTGAAAGCTGCGCTGGCTGCAGCAGTCTTCCTTGTCAGAAGTGCGCGGGATGGGGTGGTGATGCAATGAGCGCGTCGGCCTCAGTGGTGGTTTGGCAGGCGAGGCAGAGAGCCGCATGGGGGGGCCTGAGGCTTTTGAGCAACGTGCGGGGTGGGGTGGTGAGGTAACGAGCGCGTGAGGCTGCGTGGTGGGTGTGGCAGGTGAGCCGGTGGGGCGCCTGGCGGCCGCGGGTCACACGTTGGGGGGGATGGACGGAGCGGGGTGTTATGAGCGCGGAACGTGGATGGGGTGAACGGGGCTGTTAAGGCATCATCAAGGAGTGGCAGCGGGCTTCAGCCCGGTTCTGAGGGCCCCTCCCCGACAAGTCCGCCAGGGTGTCGTGTGCGCGCCTCTCGGTCTCGACCGTGCCCCATCAGGCCCACCCAAAGGGCGAAGGGGCACTGTCAGGGCCTTGGCAGTAGGTTGCGGCGCATGTTGAAATGCCCTTACAGAGTTGTTAGGTGCACATCCACACTGCCAGTACGCAGCTGGCGTCTTGACCTCGATGTGGACAAGACCATCTTGGGGCCACAGATGGATGTCCCATGCCGACACCCCCAGGTGGCAGGCTAGCAGCTGCAACACTGCTGTGCACCTGAGACGTGCAATGCACTCCCAACGCCCACGCCCCCAGGTGGAGGTGGAGCAGGCCAAGCTGCGCAAGGCGCTGCGCTTGGGCGTCCCACGCGGCTCGCCGTCCAAGGTGGGGCCATGGCGCAGTGGCTGCCCGCACACGAACGTGACCGCAGCTGCGCCACACGTTGCAACGTCTAGTGCACGTGTCAAAGCACTCCTGGGCTCCCGCAATCCCACTCACATGATACGGTCCTATGTGCGCTGGCCCGCTCAGCCCCAGCTGCCTTGTCCCCCGGGCCCCAGCTGCCTTGTCCCCCCGGGCCCCAGCTGCCTTGTCCCCCGGGCCCCAGCTGCCTTGTACCCCGGGCCCCTCCCCTCCTACCGCACCGCGCTGCCTGCACCTTCACTCTCACCCTCTCCGCGCAGCACGTGGCCCTGATTCCAGGCAACGGCACATGACAGCAAGGTCCTGCCCCCTTCCCAGCTCCTACCGTGCCACTTTGCTAACCCAACCTCCACCCACGCACCTACCAAACAATATGCTTGCTTTCTTCTGCCAGTATCAGGCTTGCATTTCGTGCCGCATCCGCTGCACACCGACCGGGAAGCTGCTGGCCCTGCCCCCTACCCAGCTCCCCTTGTGCCATCATGCTAACCCACACCCCAACCCGCCCATGCACCTGCCCGCCCCTGCAGCACGCGGCGCTGACCCCCGGCAACAGCATGAGCCGGGAGGTGCAGCCCGCGGACGTGGAGCGGAGGCTGAGGGTGAGGGGGTGACAAGAACTGGTACTGACGCTAGAGCGTGCTGTCAACTGACTGCTGGGACGTGTGCGCCACCATACCATACGGTAGTCATGCGGGCCGAAAGGACGCCCTCCGCTCACCCGTGCTAGCATCAGCGGCACAGGTCCTCAGGCACAGTACACAATAGCGGCTGGGCTAGTGCACATGTGCGGGGGTCGCGAGCGCTTGGGGGCACGGCGTTGAGTGGCGGCAGGGACTGATCCTGATCCAGCGCATTGGCGTGTGGTGGTGCACCTCGTGGGCATGGGCACAGAGGGGATGACATGTCCGTTCGTCCTGTTGAATGCTGTTTCGCCGGTAACCGGCGCCTAGGGGGCGGCATCGGCGTGTCCTCAGTTGTCCTTCTGCCAATCATGTAATCGATGTGAATTGCTATTGCGGCCCTCTCCTACGCAGCTGCTTGACGCTGAGGCTGCGGAGCTGACTGTGGTGCTGGACGACGTGGAGGGGCTGCTGGCCTGCATGACGGCAAAGGCACAGGTGTGCCATGTGTGGCTGTGCACGTGGGTTAGCTGTTGCGGGGTAGTTGGTTAATGTGTGGTGGCTATAACAGGTACAAACGGGTACATTACGGGGCAGCTGGGCACAGCACAGTGACGGGGAAGGCGCCGTGATGTGGCCTTACCGGTGGTCGAGGGGCAACCTTGTAGGGTGGGGAGAGGATAGTACCCTTCCGAAGACCACCCTACGCCATCACGTGTGCCACACTGTGACTGCACGCCCTGGCCCCCACATGCTGCTGATGGCACCACCGCCCCCGGTGCTGACCGTTCCCTGCCCCACAACCGCGCCCCCAGACCCTTGAGTCCGCTCAAGCCTCCCTACGCGAGGCCCACGTCTCCTTCGTCAGCGCCTTCCCAGCCCACGCCATGCCCCTCACGCCCTCCCGCGCCCCCGCCGCCCCCGCCCACACCTCCCCCCGCGCCGCCTCCGCACCCACCGCCTCTCCCTCCGCCTCCCTCAAAGACCCCGGCATGGCAGCCCGCCACATCCTATCCAACGACCCCAACCACCCCGCCGGCCGCCTGGTGGGCATCCTATGCAACGCCCTGGTTCCCGTGACACACGTGTCCGCAAACCTAGCCAACCTGTCACGGCAGCTACTCGGCCGCCTGCCCGACCCCAGCTCCCCCAAGACTGCCGCCGCCGGGCCTGCGTGGATCACCGCAATCCTTGCCGCCACCGGCGCCGCCGCCGCGGCGGCGGGCGCCGGCGGCGGCGATGGCGGCCCACCGCTGTCCGCACAGCCCAGCAGTAGCGCTTCCACGCGCAGCAGCACAACCTCCACAACCACCTCAACAACCACTTCTACAACCACCTCAACCGCCAGCACCGTGCCATCGTCCCGGTCCAGGCCAGCGTCAGCGGGATCCCGCCCGGCATCGGCGTCAGCGTCCGTACGGCAGCACCAGGGGAGGTCCCCAGTTGCGTTTGGAAGAGGTGGCGGCAGCGGCGGCGGCGGCTCCCGGCCCGCCTCCGCCAGGGCTGCCGCCGTCAGCCCGCGGTCGCCTGGCGGCGGTGGGGGTGGCGGCGGCGGCAGCAGCGGCGGGGCGTTCCCAATCGACGCGCAGGGGCGGCCGGTGCGGTACCCGCCGGACTCCATGTACGGCATGGTGCAGGCAAGTGCTGGACACCGTACCGCCTATCGGGCAGCATGCTATGTCCTATGAGGCACTGCCGGTGAAGTACAAGTTGGGGATGAGCAGTCAGCACGGGAAGGGTTACCTGGCGCCAGGCACAAGCCCAGATGGCCGCGCAGTCTATGACTCTGAGTGGGCGGCACAGGGACCCGGCATCCTAGGTTGGGTTGGCTGCCCTCTTGGCAAACCCACAACTCGAGCTGCTAGCCACCCTTACGGGCGCCGTTTGGGCCTTGCGTTGCCCTGCAAGGAGTGCTAGCCGCAGGCACTGGTGCCGTGACGAGACATGCCACGCCGGCATACATGCCCCAAATGACCTGCGCAGCTGCGCGGCCACCGGGGCTTGTCCGTGACCATCAAACAAGTCCCTACGGAACAACATTGACCCCTTAGCTGCTGCCCACCCGGTGACGGTGGTCGCTGTCACGCACATGCCGTACCCCACGCCCCTTGCGCTGCCCCGCAGCTGTCCGCTGCGGCCCGTCACACAGTCCTCGCACCGCAGACCTCACCGTGGTCCGCTTGTGCAACATGTGTACCACGTCCTTGGTGCGTGGCTTTCCTAAGTTCTTCTCATGGGCTCCCTCCCTTTCCCCGCCCCGCAGGCCACTCACAGCCCCATGCGCGGATTCGCCGCCCCCAGCAACGGCCCGAACGTGGCCCTGGCCCTCCGCAGCCGCCGCAGCACCAACCCCCGCACCCATGCCTACCCCAACGGCGGCGCCGCCACCCTGCCCCCCCACGCCCCCAGCCACCTGGGCCTCTCCGCCGCCACCTCCCTGTACGACAGTCCCATGTACGGCGCCGCCGACGATCCGTACACCGTACCCGACCCGTACACCACGCTGTTCCCGCCCGGCTCCTCCCCGATTGCGGAGGAGTCGCACAGGGTGGTGCAGCAGGCCGCATCGTCCGTGCTGTTCGACCCCATAGACTTTAGCGCCGCTGCTTCGGTGCTAGGGGCCGCAGGGATCACAAACGGGGTGGCGGCGGCGGCGGCTGACGGCGGCCGGACGCCGCCGACGGCGCAGGCCAGCGCCGCCAGTGTCGTCGACGCTGACAAAGGGGCCGCGGCGCAGTATGGGGGAGGAGCAGGGATGGCAAAGGGCTCGGCATGGGCGGGGGCGGCGGACTCTCCACGGTCGCCGGCGCCGACGGGCGGTGGCGGCGGGTGGACTGGCAGCGGCGGTGGTGGCGGCGGGTACGGCAGCCCTAGCTTGGCCGGCGTTGGTGCAGGCGGCAACGGCGTGGCACACACACCAGCCAGCGCCAGCACCACGTGTGTGTTAGACGCGCTGGTGATGCAGGCGGAGCTGCTGTGTGGGCTGGTGGCTTCGCTGTGCGCCCTGCAGGGACACGTCAGGTGGGGTGAACGCAGAGCGGCAAAGGAAGGCGGGGTGTTTAGGCTGGAGTGAGGATGGTGGAGATGGGACTCTGGGGGCTGGTAAGCGTACAACGCGAGGAAACCATATTAGGTTTCTGAGGCCCGGAGGGACGGGGGCGAGGGGCGAGGGCAGCGTTACTGGTGGCTGTGTTGTGCCGAATTCGCGCTGCTTGTGAAGGAAAATGGCAGCGGTAGGCAAGGGGCCGTTGGGGAAGCTGGGCCTAGGAGAACAGCTGATCTAGGGGCAGCTGGGCCATGCCCTGTTGAGCGCTTGCCAAGTCAGCGCGGTACACGCCGCAGCGCCTGGCAAGGTGCATCGATCATTGCAGCCGTGTCCGTCGCACCATGAGGCACGGCCACTTCACATCTTTCGGTGACGTGTGACGTGTGACGTGTGACGGGGCAGGCACCCCTTCCTGTACCAACGCTAGCCTCGACAACAACCCCTCGCTGCCTACCACCTGGCCCACCATCCCCAACCTTCGCCTCCATGGTCCCAACATTTTTCCCTTTGCTCTTGCCCTGCCCCCCGTCCTGGCCCCCTGCCACGTGTCCAGGTCCGGCACGCGCTTGTCGCGGCAGCTGCCCACGGCCGTGTCGTACGGCTCCGTACAGCCGGGCGCTCTGGGGCCCTCCCTTGCACAGCTGCACACCATGTGGGCGGAGGCCATGCGCCGCCAGGCGGACATGCGGGTGCCAGGTGGGGGCGTGCGACATGCAGACACGTGCAGGCAAAGGGCCATGGGTTTCTCCTGGATCAACTCGTGCGCACTCCAAGCGTCAATGACTGCTCTTCCACCCCGCGTTCGCATCCGCTGGCACTGTGTCCATACGCCTCACAGCTACAACAGCCAAGCTTATCCACCTCGCCGCCCACTTACCTTCACCCACCTGCCCCCGCCCCCCCCCCCGGTAGTAGGAATTGCTTCCACATTTACTACTACCACTACCACGGCCGCGCGTTACTAGTACTTTGTCACCCCCCCCCCATAGTACTTTTAAGCGTCATCACCGACCATGTCGATTGGAGATTGGACTTCGTCTGGCGTCCTACCGCCTAACCCCCTCCCCCCCCCCGCCTCCCCCCGTCCCCCAGCCGCCCGCTCCGTTGCCGAGATCGCCGGCCTGGGCCTGGTGCCCCCCGGGGAGTACGACGCGGTGTACGGCAGCGCGGCGCACGGCGGCAGCGGCGTGGTGGAGGCGCTGCTGGCCATGCTGGCGGGACAGCTGAGGCCGGGGGGCAAGGTGCGTGGGCCGTGCTTTCTGGATGTGCGTGTGGGAGGGGATGGGGTGTTGGGTGCGGCGGTAGGGCGACTTACGAAGTCTGCAGATTGACGAGGTCGGTGATGAGGCGTAAGGCATGGGAGGAGGGGATGTGGCGGGTGGGTTGCGTGGGGCAGCAGGTTGGTGGAGGCGCTCCTGACCATGCGGGCGGGGCAGCTGCCGCCGGGGGGGTAGAAGGTAGGATTCGGGGATCTGTTGCCGGGTGCGGATGCATGCGGGTACGGGATTGCGTCTGGAATCCAAGAGGTTCCAAGGATGAGCGGCACCGGCAGCTGCAGCCGTTGTCAGCGGTGTATCCACCGGGTGCTCATCAGTGGATGGGTGTGGTGGTCAGCTGCTGTGACAAAGAATACAGCCATCAGCTTCAAGCCTATCGTTGTGCTCTGTTAATCCTTTGCCACGCGAGTCACGTCCCTCGCCCTCCTCACGCTGCTGCACCACTCCCACATTCGACACCCACGGTTGCACTTACCGTCTGCCCGTGTTGAGGGTCCCACCCTCCATGCACACTACAGCCCACACCCACACCACGCTATTAACGCCTTGACACGTGCCATGCCTGCATCGTGCCATGCCTGCATCGTGCCATGCCCCACCCACACCCCACAAACCTCCAGATCGCCTCCAGCGGCGGCGCACCTGACGTCAACGGCGAGGGCCCCCACGGCGCCGCCACGCCCCCCGCCGCCGCCTCACCCCGCGCTGCCGGCTCCCCCTCCCATGGCACCGGCACCGGCCTCAAGCCCCGCCACGTGGGGCGGCTGGTCGCCACGTGTCCCCCCACGCTGCGGCTGGGTCCGCAGCAGCAGGCGGAGCAGGCGGCGGCGGCGCGGGCACTGCTGGCCATCAGCGACACGCAGCCGGAGGTGCTGCACGCCATTGGCTCGGACTCTCAGGTGCAGGGTGGGGGCGGCAAGGGGGCCTGTGTCGTCGTTGTACGGGGCGTTTGCTAGCTGTGGCACGCGGCGGCACAAAGCCCTGAGGGGCTGCACGCCGTAGAGTCGGGTTGGACACAAAGCAGCGGGGTGGTATGCGTCTGGGTGTTGAGCAAGCGGTCACAGGCGCAGAGAAGGAGATAGCATAGGTAATACCGTCCTCAGTTAGCAGCTGCTCGCATGCAGCCTGCCAGCGGCTGGCAGTGCTGGTATTCTAAATTTCCAGGCAACCAAGAAGTACAGCGGGCAGTCACCATCGCCACCTTGACCCATTCCATGTCGTGCGTTAGCCCCAACCTGCTTCCGTGTCCACCGGCCACCTCCTGGTGCGTACCTCACACATGCAGCGGGCCACCACCGCGCCATGGCGTGACCCGCACCGCCAAAGCTCCGTGTCCCTGGGAACTGCAACCTCCCCTGCATGTGCCGATGTATACTTTGCCGGCCCGACCCCCGCAGCTGCTGTCCCGCCTGGCCACGCTGGTCCTGGACCACTCCATGACGTGGTCTGCCAGGCTGGCGGCGGCGGACCTGCTGGCGGACCTGGTGCTCAGCGGGGCGCCGCACGCGGGGGCGGGCGGGGGCGGCGGAGGGGAGGCGGGCGGCATCAGCGCGGCGACGGCGGCGGTGGCAGGCGGGGCCTTTGCGGCGCTGATGGAGATCCTCAACCGCGACACCTACCCCTACCTCAACCAGGTGTGTGTGTGTGTTGGACTGGGGAGCATGGTGAGGGTGGGGACGCGCGTGGATCCGGCCCGGTGGCAGCGGGCATGTACAACACCCGGTAAGTAGGTGCGGCGGCCGGTAGCTTTCAAACGCCCGCGGCCCCGTTCTTGGGCACTGGTCGGGAATGCACTTGCCGGCGTCCGTGCCAAGTGCAGCACAGCGTAGCGCAGCTCCCTTGTCAGAGCCTCCCTCTGCCCGCGCATGCCGGTTGTGTGTCCGGCCAGGCGCACCCGCGCATCCTCCTGCCGCTGTGCCCTCCAAATCCACGATACCCCGGTTTCTTTACCCACAGCAACACCCTTGGGAGCCCAAAGGGAGTCGTTGCCCCTTCAGGGCCTCTTTCGCGAGCAATAGCGAGTCCTTGGCGCATATATTGTGAGTTGGCCTCCCCCTCTACCCCACCTCCCCCTCTACCCCACCTCACCCCGCCCCCCCAGGACCCCCGCGGCAGCAAGGCGTCCATCGTGTCTGCGCTGGCGTGCATCGCGGCACATGACGAGCTGATGGAGGGCGTGGTGGAGGCGGCAAACGCGTGAGTAACAGGGGAGAAAGCGTGACAGGACGCTGTTTCGGTGCCGTCTGCTACTGGTAGTGGGCTGGGCTTGAACACCTCAGCTACGGCTCATCAATGGCCACGCGCCCAAGCCGACGTGCTAACCTTCCGTGCCTTCCGACCGCAAAAGCCCCTCCCCTCTTGTCCGCCCCTGTGCCCCCTGCAGCCCCAGCGGCCCCTCCTCGGGCCTGCCGCTGAGCTCCCCCGCCCAGGCGCTGTCGGCCGTGCTGCACAGCCTGTGGGGCGTGGTGGCGCAGGTGCACGCCGCTATGACCAGCGACAGGACAGGTGAGGGCGGGGGTGCATGTTGGGTGCGGGTGCCGCGGCGCTGTAGCGGTGTAGTGGCGGTGACCAGCGACAGCTTTTGAAAGGTGTTGTTGGCCCTTCGGGGCACAAGTTATGTGGGTGCTCTAAGGTCTGCTGTTGCCGGCATGAAGGGTAAGGGCAACGTGGGATCTGAGGGTCCGGATAAGGCCTACAAAGCCCCACGTTGGGCCCCGGCAGCCACACACAAAGGTAAACTTCCGAATGTGCTGCTGGAACCTACCCCGCTTGCCAGGGATGTTTTCACAGCATAGGGCCAGCACCTGTCACCCCGGGCCCCTCCCTCATCTCTACCACTAGGTGCTCAACCCCTTGCCCTGTCACGCATCCTCAGTCCCGTGCCAGTTCATGCCCCCTTTGGCGGCCATCCCTGGCCCCTTATTACACGTGTACAGCTGTACACGTGCCGTTAACCCCCCTGTTCACGTCCCTCTGACACCCCACCAATTCTCCCTCCCCCCTGCCAGGCCACGGCCGCCACGTGGACCCTGAGCTGGTGTCCGCGCTGACGTCCACCGCCGCGACTGCGGCACACGAGCTGGCCGTGCTGGCGGACACGTGTCCGGCGGCACGCGACGCGATGCGGGCGGAGCTGGGGCTGGCCAGGAGGCTGGACGCGCACTTCCTGCAGGTGGGAAGATATCGAGCGTCCTCGGATCGCCCTGGATCTTACCGTTGCGCTGTTAAGTTGTAGGTTGTGTTGCAGGTTGGAGGGGCACCACCAGGTGGGATTTTGGGGCCCTGTGTTATTGGGTACGCCAGCAGGCTTGCCGGCGTTGACGAAGGCATGGAAGGCTGAGGTGTTCATGGGTTCCCACAAGGCCGACTGGCGGTTGGTGTGGGGGGAAAGACCCCTGGTGCAACATAGCCATGTGCATTTTTAGAGCTAATGACAAAACATGCCCATATGCGTTGCAGCCTCATGAAAATATTGGTACGGAAAGGGGGGTAACGGAAAGCGAATAGGGTCAACGGGTTCTTTCCGAGCTGCGGGTGCAGTGTTGCCAGCCGGGTGGCGGAGGCCTGCATCAGGGATAGAAGTGCGCACAAGGGCACATGGTGCGCTGCTGTCCGGCGCTAAGCTCAATAATTGCGTGCTTTTCACACCTTGCATACCCTGTTGCTGTGCCTTTGATGCCGTGCAGGCCATCAAGGACCCTCCCCTGTACGAGGCGCTGTTGCAGCTGCTGAGGAACCTGTCGTAGGGCATTCTCAGCCGTCATGCGCCCTGGTCTTGCTAGTGTAGTAGTAGCAGGGGAGAGGGGTGTGGCGTGGTGTGAGCACCCTATCCCAAGTACAGGTGTACGGGGACACGTGCTGTGTGGCTTACGTTGGTAGGGACGGTCTGAATTGCAGGGTTTGCTAAAAATCGCCTCTGCTAGTCGCCAAAATCCTGTGGGCCTTCGGATTACTTTGAATGCTGCATGAGCGAGTATGGCGGGGAAACAGACAGGATGGCTGAGGTGTGCATTGGTGCGTTTGGCACATCAAAATGCAGCACCGCGTGACACGGGCCTATGGACGATAAGGCCATGACAGCAGTGTGCATGGGGTCTACATGCTGGGGATTGTTGCGCAAGCGGCTGGCAGTGTGGTTGCTAGCACAGCTGCGTTTACGCGATTATTGGTGGGACCAGGTGGGCACTGCAGGCCTGGCATTGCACCAGGGGGGCACTGCACTGCATCAGACTGCACTGCACCAAGGGGTGGGTCCAGTTGGTTGACTTCAAGATGTCCTCGCAGGATTGGGATAGTGGTTTCGTCCGTGGCCTACGGGTTAGTTCTGTGCTGAACATGTGTGGTTTGGTTTGGAGAAAGCTGGAGGACGGGATCCCAAAGCGTGCAGACCCCATCTCTACCAGGCTGCTGCCGTATGTCGGGCTATACCGTTCTCATCTGGCGCGCAGGTTGTTGGTGCACAGGGTTTTTGTGCGTGGATGTTGCAAGGTGTTGCTTGCTGTACTGCCATGGTCGCGCGCGCCGGCACCCGTCTTGGCCTACGTTCCGTGCCGTTGACCCCAGACCCTACGGTGACAGTGTGGTTCTGGTCGGCAATGGCAGGTTCACGGGTGTGGAGTGTTGGCAAATGTGGCATTGGGGGGCGAGGTCCCGCTTCAGGGGCCAGAGCCGCCCAGGTTCCCTCGCACGCTCTACGGAGCAGCGCATTTGTGCCATCTACCACCCTGGCGGTCTTCACCCGTGCCATCGCAGAATGACACTTGTGTCGGTGGCTCGGTGCGCCAATCCGTGCGGGTCCGTGTCAGGGGAGAGTCTCCCCTGGTCCGTGTTGTGCTTGGGCCCGTATCTAGCACCGACATCCTGGTAGCAGTGTATCCGGGTGCATGCCTTGGGGCTTTTGCGTTGGCCCTGGAGCCCCTGGCTCGTATACGGGTCCTTACATGTTGGGTTCCGGATCCTACCATGTAAGAAACAAACAAACAAACAAGCACCGGCCCTGTACCGGGCCTCGCCCTTTTGCTAGCGCTTCGCCAGGAACGCTTCCAGCCCAAACGGCCTTCCTTAATATACATGGGCGTGCGTTGATGACACTCCTTCACAGCGCTCACCTGAGCCCTTCTGGTGTGTGGGGTGCCGTAGCAGGGCAGAGGAAGACTGCCCTGCAGGCTCCCCTGTGGCAAAGCTTGCTACTGAAACCTCAAGGCTGCTCTGCGCGGTACCTGCACCTGCATCTGGCTTGCAACTGAGCCCCTCGCTCATCTGCGCCCTGGCCGTTGTGGCCACCAGGGGCACGGTCGGCACCCCTGCTGCACCACGACTCCCGGTACAAAAGGAGCTGACCGAGCGCCAGGGCCAAGCCGGAATGGCAATGCATGGAGGCTGTTAACATTTTATATTTGCTATGCTTGTGCTCGTGTGCTGACTGAGCGAGGATTACTCGTGGATTTTGCCGTACTTTCACCTGTTGACTGTAGGTAGCGATTTCTAGGCCGCGGAACGCCGATAATTTGTAGTTCAAATACACCTATCTTACAGAAACATTGTAAATACTATTTGGCGTGTCGACAGCGTCCCGAACACCTTTTCGGCAGTCACAAGTAGCCACAGGACGTCCACTTACACTCTGCTTTCCACCCACACCAGGATGGCTGTCTCACCGTAAGTGCTGACTCCCAACTACCTGCCGCGTGTGGCTGCGCAAGAGGCGGTCCCGAGATACTTGTTTGGACCCGAAGTATATGTCAGCTTAAGGAGTTTGCAGGCTAAGCGCCTGCAGCCCCAAAGAGACTTCTTGCTGAGATATCCTAGGGTTTCTGTCTCTGGCTTCCGCGGACAGCTTGCAATGAAGGGTCAGGTCGATGTTTGCATGACTTAACGCGACCATCCGTTGCCCTCCGCAGTAAGGGAGCGACCCAGGACTACAACATCCACCTTGGTCGTGATCGTGCATACAACAGCAGGGCGAAGAACATCATCTACGGAGGCGGGGAGGACAAACCCGCCACGCCCCAGCATGTTGGGAAGCGTAGTAAGTTCAAACGGGAAAGCGAAACCCAGCTTGAGGCAGTCTCTCGAACAGTGCAAACCAACCTGAATAGTCACACTTGCTTAAATGGAGCTGTTCTGAGGAAGATGTCAGCGCGTGTGCAGGGCTTCCTGGCTGACCCTGCTTGTTGCGCACCTGCGGTTCCTGCTGAAGGCGTGGCACACCGCGGCAGTGGGGCTGCTGCACCCTTCGCTACCTACGACCAACCTGAGCCTGTCAGCCAGGGAGCCACACACGTCGCAAAACCGAAGGCCAAGGATGGCGCCGACAAGGTGGGCCCTGACAGGACGCGGGCTTGTTGTACCGCTGTGGTGAGAGGTGCCTCAGCAGTCGCACAGTCTTTTTGTTGAGCGACCAGGACCATCCGCGCCTTTCTCCCTACAACTATGCTAACCTAGTAACTTTGTACGGCACCGTTCCCGCCATTTTGGGACTCCTTGCAGCCCAACGAGCGCCAAGACTTCGACCCAGAGGTGTACCGGCAGGCCATTACCGCCAACTACAACAACATGCAGGCGTCCAAGGCGCGCGCATATCAGGGTGGGCCGCGCTACAGACAATACAGACTCGCAAGTAATTGGCACATGTATGCACTACTGCAGTAGGAGCATCAGCACGTCGCATGGCAACCACGGTGGTTGCGCTGGTTTCACTGTGGGGGGCCACCATCCCATGCGTGTCCGAAGCTCCGTACGCATTGCTGTTCCAGGCACCGTGTGGTCCCCAGGGTCTTAGCTCTTAGGTGCACATGGACTTTGCATGTCCCTCCTTCAATCCATGCTTCTTCCCCTGGAACATGTCCCCGTTCCCGCCCACAGGAAACAACGTCTTTGGGACAAACTGAAGCGATTCGCCTGTGGTCCTGCTCCAGCCGTGGTGGGGCAGCACTCAATCTTTGCCTGGAGCCAATTCATGCTGGACGTCCTGATTCGTCGTGACTTGCTGACAGCAGGAGATGTATGACCACGCGAGCCTATGTACTGTCGCCATGCAGTGAACTGTGATCGTTCCCGCATTGCATTGTTTCTGCGGTCAGACGGTCAGCCGCACGTGCTTCAAGTGTCTTGCCACCTGGGCACTATCAGCATCGAGCAAGCTGTCAAGATTCTCGCTTTGTGCATCTGCATACAGAGACAGATCAGATGCACAATCGTACTCATCGTCTGTGGCATGGGTTGTTTGTGAACATGGTTTCGCTTGTAGCATGCCACGGCTGGGTTTTGTTTGGCTGGATGGTCACAGTTCGTCGTGGGTAGGGGTTCGTTCCCGTATTGCAGTGAATGAGACGCCCTGAACCGTACGTGTATTCACCAAAGGAGTGGTGCATGTCGCTGCACCACGCGTGAGCATGTAACGACCCTGGTCGGCAGTGGTTGCACCAGACCTGGCTCTCATAGTGCGCCTGTGCACAACTTGTGACAAACGATTGAGCCTCGGCAGCACAGAAAGGCAAGAACGCCCCGATCAAACACCATGTACCTCAGCGCAACAACGCAAAAGGCCCAAAGCCGCTCCCTACGATGCAACGGCCGTTCCCAGACCTTCAAACCCTGCCGGTCCTTGTGCCGAGCCGCACCCCGCTGCCTGATGCCACGAGGCACCTGCCGTGCGTGCTGCCAGGCCACCGCGCTACACCACCACGCACGAGACATGGGACCCCCTCAGACCCAATTCATACGAGCTCAACAAGGTTTGCACGACAATTTGCATGCAGGAGAGCAGGACTGCACCTTGGCAGTAAACACTCCGTCACCCGAGACGCGGTCATTGCAGGTGTAGAACAGCACACGTGCCCTCACAGCCGCGGCTCGCGCGTGGCCTGCTTCTCCGCCCCTGAGCTGAGGCGCCACTTCTCAGGCATGCCGTCCTCCTCCTCCGCGTCCGCAGACCACAGCGTGTTGAACAGAACTGCAGGACGGAGAGGGTGTGCATCACAGGTCAGGGCTTGCGCAAGTAGCGTGCGCCCACCGTGTCACGGCAATGGTCGCCCTGCTCGCTGACTGCACACAGTATCACAGCACAAGCCTAATCCAGGACGCCCAGTTGCTCAGCGCAGGGTTGCACGCTCATGGTTGCACCCCCACCTGTGGACAGGTACCGCTCCCCAAAGGAGGGCAGCACCGTGACCACCAGCTTGTCGCGGTTCTCGGGCCGGCTGGCCACACGCACCGCCGCCTGCACCGCAGCGCCTGCAGCACGGCACGACACAGCACGGTGAGCAGCACGGTCAGCATCACTAGGTACATCATCAACATGCCACCTAAGGGGCGGCATGCGCCAGTCATGAACGCAAGTGCAGAACGCCCGCAACCCCATACGGTCATCTGTCCTACGCAAGACGCACATCGTCAAGGCACCACAGCAACAGCGCAATACTTCTGTGGCAGTAATGCCTGATCATCAGAGGTTGCGCCGCCTCAGCCTCAATGAAGTGTGCGCGGTCGCAGCCCCTGTGCCGCGTGCCTTCCGCGCCTCCCCTGCTCCCCACTGCCCCCACCCGCCACCTCACCTGACGAGATGCCGCACAGCAGCCCCTCCTCTGTGGCCAGCCGCCGGGCCATCTCCACCGCCTCCTTGCTGCTCACCTTGAGCACCTGCATTGGTACGCGCGCATTGGGCCAGGCAGGGGTACGGCAGGAGCAGGGCAACAGCACAACGAGGTGGGGATGGGCAGGGTTGAAATGAGGTGGGGATACCTCCAAACACTGCAAGCGGGGTGGGCATGTACGGGCCGATGGGTGGCTGAACGCCGGGGATGGTTGGGGCGGACTCGACAGCGCGTGCTCCCCCCAAATAAGAGGGAGCGCAGGCAGATTTACGCAGGTGCGGTGACCGGACTTCACCGCGATGCACGCATGTTGTAGGCGGGGTTATGACCGGCTGCTAGGCCGACCGTGGCCGCCGTATGTCAGCCTGCACGGCGGGTGATGGGGTAGCTGTACGGAAACGCGCACACGCGTGCACCTGCGCTCCTCACTCCCCACGCACCTCGTCCAGCAGCTCCACCTTGAGGTTCTTGGGCACGAAGCCGGCGCCAATGCCCTGCAGCAGCAGCAGCACCCGGCACAGCCATTGGTCAGTGGGCATCTGCACGCGGGAGGAAGGGCAAAAGTTTCCGGACAGCCAAGGGCAGTAGCGCCACGTGCGATGTGCAGGTACGTTTGCCCCGCAGGCAGGCCGTAGGATCACCTTCCACCGCTCACAAAGCCGGCAGCTGGGGCCCTGCCGCGAAGTCCCATCCAAGTACTCCAGCAGTTACCGGTATACCTCATGCACCATCCTTCGTGCGCTTACTGCAGCAGGTCTGACGGTGGCACGCAACTGGAGGTAGACCCATGCGTTGAGCAACCAAACTCCCCCACCCACGGACCCTTGCCTGCTGCCCCACCTGGATCTGATGGTAGCCGGGCGCACCCCCCGAGATGACGGGCGACTCCGCCGGCTCCACAGCAATGATCTGGATGAGGGGGAAGCCGAGGCAGTGCACACAGTCATAAGTAGTACCAAGCACATGCGACAACAATGCTACACTACCATGCGCTGGGCCCAAGATAGCCGTGAGCCTGTGGCGTTTCAGCAGGCCCTAAGCTGCCGTCACTTGCAACCGTACACCGGTACAACACCTCCGCGTGCCCGCTCGTCGTGTGGCCATCTGTAAAAGTGCAAGGTGCTTGGGCGCCAGCCAGACGCCAGCTGGTTAGCCGTCCTAGCCCTCCCTGCTCCTTGCAAGCAAGGTATGCATGCGCGGCCAGCTCTGCGTGCCCGCAAATCGCCATCCCCTGCGCATGCTGCCCAGCCCCGCCCTGCGGCCCACCTGCACCCCGGGGTTCCGCTCCTTGAGGTATTGCCCAACACCTGGTGGGGGAGGGGGAGGGGTTGTCAGGTGGTACGGGGAGGGGCGACAATCATGAGGGCCCCCCGAGCGGGGTGGCAAGAAGCAGAGGATTGCATCTCCAAATGCCACGGTGAGGAGTGACCGACAGCGAAGTGGTTATGCTTGTTAGCAGGACTGATGACAAATGCAGCGCCCCTTACAAATCCCCTTGCTACTTCTGTTCCTTCCTCTCTTTCCTCCAACATCCACCGAAATATGGCATGTTGCACCCTCCGCCTTCACTCACAATGACGGCTCCAGTGCAACAACGACATAAACAGCAGCAACCCCTACTGCTGTCTGCTCCACTCGCACCCTGCACACCCCAGCCCTCGAAGCCCCCTTGCCCCGACCCCGCAACCCCGCGCCGCGTCCCCTCACCCGTATCATCGGCCCCGGTGCCAGCACGACTGCCCCGCACTCCACGCCCCACACTGCACGCCCCCCGCACCCCCGAGACCCAAGCCACTGGCACCCGTCACACTCCTCACCAGTAATGGTGGCCCCCGTGCCCACACAAGAACAAGAACAACAGCAGTAGCCTACAAAGCCCTCCTGTCCCCACCCCGCCTCCCCCGCCACCCCCTCACCTGTGACGGTGCCCCCGGTGCCCACCCCCGCCACGAAGATGTCCACGCGGCCACACGTGTCGCGCCACACCTCGGGCCCCGTGGTCTTGTAGTGCACCTCGGGGTTGGCGGGGTTGTCGAACTGCTGCAGCATGAAGGCGCCGGGGGTGGACGCAACCAGCTGCTCGGCCTTGCGGATGGCGCCAGTCATGCCCTGCGGGGGGTGGGGAGTAGGGGGATGGCGCTTGGGCACCCGCCGAAAGTACTTGCTTCTCGTTGCTATGCCGTGCACCGTCCGTTCCCACCCCCATGTCCAGGCCCGACGAGTGTCACTGACCCGCAACGCTGAGCCAGCACCATCATTCAGGCCCTCAGTTCGAAGGCCCCGGGATCAAGTAATAGCCGCAGGCACTGGTGCAGTGAAGGGAGATTCCCCGCCCGTTTCTCCACGCACTCCCACCTCCACCCCCGAGTTCCTGGCCACACACACACACTCATGTTGCCCCGTCCCAGGCGGTACCCCATTACCCCTCGCCCCGCCTCCGCCCAACACCCCCAGCCCCGCCCGCCTCACCCTGGGCCCCAGTGCAATCACTGTACGCCACGTCATTTCCGCTTCACCCCAAGCACACAACCCAACAAACCCCAAAACGTGTGCGCTTTTAGCCGTTTTGCAGCTCTGTGGTCACCCCATGCCCCTTCCCCTCCCTCCCCTGCCCACCATGGGCCCCGGCGTGAGCACCAGCTGCGCCCCGAATGCGCGCAGCAGCACGCGGCGCTCTATGGACATGGTCTCCGGCATGGTCAGCAGCAGGCGGTAGCCCTTGGACGCCGCAACATAGGCCAGGCCCACGCCCGTGTTGCCGGACGTGGGCTCGATCTGGGGGGAGGCCGGGTGGGGGAGGGGCGCATGGGAGGTGGAGCAGGTGCACCGACGCAGGTAGCAGCAGCAGAAGTGAATGCAGCAGCAGCAGGCGCGGGGTGCACCGGTGGGTCTGTACCATGTTGGGCTGACTGTGGCCCGCGGCCGGCTGGCCGCGGCTGGTGCTCCTGTCACGCCCCATGGACTGGGCCTCGCCGCCCTCCGCTGGTGCAACTAGCCGTTGGGCCCCCATGATCGCACGCCGCCATGCATGTCCGCTCCCGTGCACCGGCACGTTGCTCGCCCGGTGTGAAGGGACCGTACGCATGTCAGACCAACTGCCCGCCAGGGTGCAAGAACTTCTTCGCAGGCCCTCCAATGGCAGCACCCCGCCCCCGCTTACTCGACACGACTGCTGCATATGAGATATGGCGCAACAGCACAAACATGCCCAGCGCTTTGTCTCTCCTTGCCCGACATCAACCAGCGGAGTCCCCGCGAGCACTCCCATACCAGTTCAAATCGACGGTTTGCGCCACAATGCCCGCCGCCACACACCCGGCCCCAGCTTACCAACCGAACGGTACTGCACCCTGCAGCACGCACTGTAGCGCCGTTCCCGTCGCTCTGCTGCTCTGCTAACAATCCCACGCCGCCCACAGACGGTATCCCATGGGCATCCCGTGGGTTCCGTTCCTCCACCGACCTGTCTCCACCCCGCCCTCCAGGCGGCCCCACACGGCCCCACCCACCAGCGTGGTCTTCCCCGGCGCGATGAGGCCCTGCTGCTCCGCCCGCTCAATCATGTTGAGAGCGATGCGGTCCTTGACGCTGCAGCATGAGAAAGACAGGCATGGGGTTGGGGAGCAGGTGCTTGCAGTTCGGCAATGACATCCTAGCCTGGGTGGACAGTGGGGGCTCCATGCGCGGCACGGGTGGTGGCATGTGCACGATCTCTCGACCACCACCAACCAGGATTGCGGTCGGTGTGTAGGTTTGGGCACCAAGGCGCCACCGGTGGCACGTCTTCCTCACCTGTTACAAGGCTCAAGGCTCTCCAGCTTGCACGCTATGCGTGCTACACAGCCTTTGCTGACGGAGTTCAAGTAGACCTGCATTGCACACACGGGAACCGTGGATGCCGTTGTGATTGGCACGTGTTTACGGAGGCGCCCTTTGGGTAACCCCTTTCTCCAAGGCCGTGCTTGTGCCTTGAGGGGACCCCTTTTCCTGGCCTCGACGTGGGGAGTGCAATTTGTCGAAGGCGGTGACCCAGTCCGTCGCACCATAGGGGTATTCCCGACCAGTCGCGTTGCATCCTCCTGAATGCCAATTTGAGGAATAGGGACGTCCACGCCATAGGTGTTTTTGGGCACCACTTCGCGGGTATGTTGCTGCACAGCAGCCGAAACCGCAACCCGCCCAGAGAGCAGCCTTGCGCTAGCGCTGCGCGGGACGAGATCACGGAGTCTTTGGGCTACAGCAAGCTCTTTGGCAGGCTTTGCGCAGCCTGCGAAGCTGTGTGACGGTGAACGATGATAGACGAGCGCCATGACAGCTTTACGGCTTTCTTATATTTATAGCTTCCAAATAATAGTTGCAAAAGCACTGAATGTCGCTGTGGACCTGATCACAGCTTTGATGACGTCCCCAAAACGCAAAAAGGGTCAAACCGGCTCAGGCACAGAGGCAGAGCGTAAAGCAAAGGAGAGAGAGAGCGAAATTGATGATGGGATCACGACGCTGCGCTGCATTCAAGCTGTTGCATGGGCCCACGGGATTTCCAACCGCCATCCGTGGGCAGGGACCGCAGGGCCTGCACGGTACTTCGGCTACAACCAGCTGAGTTGAGGCAAGGAAGGTTGTAGGGTATCCCCATCCCCTTGCATGGGAGCGCAAATCTCTGCCCAGGTACAATAAGGGCCTTATTACAAGTGGGGCAGCGCAGGGTCTGGGTGTGTCGGCACGTGTCGGCCCGCTCTCACCACCCTTTCCCCAAGGCCCGATGCAAGCCGAAGGTTGTGCATTCTGGCCACTACCTGATGTTGTGAGGGGTCTGGAAAGCAATGTGAATCTGGGACAGGTTCCCTTGCTCCGAAGCCTACTGCGCTGCACCCTCCCGCGCAAAGGCAATTCACCTAGCCGGTGTCATCGTATTGTTCTACTTCTTATCCATTCCGCTTTATCCTTCCTTTTAAGCCGTTGGCTCACACCAGCACTGTAGGCTGTGGACAGTACCTCTCACCCTTTCCCTGCCCCGTCCTTCTTGCCTTTGCATAGTTTGCTGCAACTAGCATTAGTCTCTTGGCCACTGGTCACATCATAGTGCAGCCCCACTCCACTGGGCTGTCACCGCGAAGATCCTCGTCTCCCGCCATGGCATGAGCACTGCGCCAACGCGTAAACATGACGGACGGGGCACCCCAAATACACTGTAACTGTCAGCATATATTCACGGGGCACACAAAGGCCGTATCCAGCGTCAAGTTTGCGCCCTCGGGCGGCCTCCTTGCCTCTGCATCAGCGGACCGGTCCGTGTGCTTGTGGGACCTCTCAACCGGCGCCCGCGCCCAAACCCTGACCGGCCACTCCGCCGGCATATCCGACGTAGCATGGAACCCCAACGAACGCTACCTTGCCACCGCCGCGGACGACTTCAGCCTAAAGCTGTGGGACGCCGAGACCGGCACCTGCCTGCGGACGTTGACCGGCCACACCAACTACGTCTTTTGCTGCAACTTTGACTCGGCGGGACACCTACTGGCTTCCGGTAGCTTCGATGAGACGCTGCGCATGTGGGACGTGCGCAGCGGAAAATGCTTGCGGGAAGTTCCCGCGCACTCGGACCCGGTGACTTCCGTCAGCTTCACGTACGACGGGACCATGATGGTCAGCAGCAGCCTGGACGGCCTCATTCGGCTGTGGGACACGCAGACGGGCAAGTGCCTCAAAACGCTGTTTGACCGCGACAGCCCGCCCGTGTCGTACGCCACCTTCTCCCCCAACGCCAAGTACGTGCTGTGCAACACGTTGGACAGCGCAGCACGCATATGGGACTACGAAAAGGGCCGCACGGTGAAGACGTACAAGGGCGGGCACGTCAACAAGCAGTTCTGCCTCGCCTCGGGCTTCTGCACGACCGAGCTGGGGCAGTGGGTGGTCATCGGGTCGGAGGACTGCTCCGCCTGCGTGTACGACCTCAACAGCCAGCAAGCGGTGTGCCACATCCCGGGGGCTGCTGCTGCTGCTACTGCTAACACACCAGCGACAGCTGGGAAGCCCGGGTCACCGCAAGGAGGGGCAGGAGCAGGCGCAGGGGTAGGGGCGGAGGCGGGGGCGGATGGTGGGATGAAGCAGGAGGAGGCGGGGGCCAACGGGGGTGCTGGGCCCATGGAGACGTCCAACGGCGCAGGCGGTGGGGGTGGCGGTGGGGATGCAGCAGCAGCAGCAGGAGGGGGAGGGGCAGGGGGGCACACGGCGGCGGTGCTGGCGCTGAGCGTGCACCCATCCCTGCCGGTGGTGGCCACGGGGGGGCACAGCCCTGACAACACGGTGCGGGTGTGGGCCGCGTCGCGCGCGGCGTGAGGGGTGATGGTTGCTGGGAGCTGGCAGGTGCAAGCGTGAGGGATGGGACGCCGGGGTCGGCCAGCTGCAGCTGCAGGCGTGAGGGTTGCGGAGTGGCTGGGTGCAGGCAGCTGCAGGCGTGAGGGTTGCGGAGTTGCTGGGTGCAGGCAGCTGCGGGCGTGGGCAGTCGAGGGCAGGAGGGGAGCGGGAAGGGAGCGGCTGTCAGTGGCGGGGACAGGAGAGGGCAGCAGGCGGCGTGTGGGGGGTTGGATGTCGGCGGGGGCGGGGTGACAGGGGTGGGCCC
>QAXN01000387.1:0-41122 GCA_004335795.1 Chlamydomonas sp. 3222
CAGAATGCTCTTTGGTGCTGAGGGCGATGTTGCATGTTTGCTTGTGTATCAATGTTTGGAGACCCTCGAGCCTCCGGCTCGTACTCCCCCGGTGGGGAGTAACACTGACTGACTGACTTGCGTGTGGTGCGGTGCCAGAGCAGACACGCACGTGAGACTTGTAAGGCCTGAGACGTGCTGGGTCTGCCGAGTAGAGCTGCGGGTTGGCTGGGTCTGCCGAGTAGAGCTGCACAACTAAGGCATACTGGCTGATGCCGGGATGCTGCGAAGAGGTATTCCCTTATTCCCTGTTCTGCAGCTGTTCTCGCAAAATCACCCTTGATGAGCTGAGCTGAGAGCGCTGTCGATGGTTCCGCGTAAGCAAGCACCAGCAGCACCGTTTCCACGAACCGCGTGCGGAGCAGGAACCCGCTTACAGCGATGGGGCACGAACAGCGCCCGGTCCCTGACCTGACGACAGAGCCCTGACCAGCACAGCACCGCTCCGCCGCCGCAACCCTGACCAGCATCACGCCACCCTACTCATCGCGCTTCTCCACCTCCGCTGCCCCCTGGTCCAGGTCCATCTGCTGGCTCTCCTGCACCCCCGCTGCCCCCAGTTCCATACGTCGATGCACGCTTTCGCGCAAAGCTTGAACCTCGGCGCTGCGCGAGCGCTGCGGCACCTCCACGTGCGTGCGGTTGTAGCTGTGGAAAGCTCCACCGGTGCTGGCGACCGCCGGAACTGTGGTCAGGCCAACAAACACGAAGCATTTGAAAACGTGATGGAAAAGTGCCCCCAGACGGGCAACAACACCTTGTTAGCATTTACAAGGTGGCCTAGGTGCACAACACCTGAATTTGAAGAACCCTAGAAAGCCCGCATGTCCCCGCCCCCATTGCTTACCCGCAGCGCGTGCCACAGGCTTGATGACAGGGCAACCTTGGCCGCCGCTGCTTCCGTGCCCCGCCGCCGGCAGGGGCGCCGCCTCGCGGTGCAACCCTGTTGGCACCGTACCGAACCGAAGCAACACAGTCAGTGAAGCAGGGTTAGAGAGATGAGCTCGCGCCAAAAACCACAAACATGTGTGACAGACAAATGTGGCGATTGTGTACAGACTCTCTCATGTACAGACTCTCATTCTCATGTACAGACTCTCTCATGTACAGACTCTCTCATGTACAGACTCTCTCATGTACAGACTCTCTCACCTGCTGCGGGCTGCTGAGCCGCCCCCGCCAGCTGCTGCTGCACCGTCGCCGCCGCCGCAATCAACGCCGCCAGCCGCTCGTCCTGCTGTACCGTTAACGCGCTCAGCACGGGCGACGCGCTGTTCAGCAGGCTCGCCTGCGCCTGCATCTGCGCCTGCATCTGCGCCTGCTGCATCTGCATCTGCACCTGCATCTGCGCCTGCTGCATCTGCATCTGCGCCTGCATCTGCGCCTGCATCTGCGCCTGCATCTGCGCCTGCATCTGCGCCTGCACCTGCGCCTGCATCTGCGCCTGCATCTGCGCCTGCACCTGCGCCTGCACCTGCGCCTGCACCTGCTGCGCTTGCGCCTGCTCGGCCGCGGCGTAGTTGGGGGGTGGTGTGCCGCCCAACGCCGTGGCGAAGGTCCACATGTTGGTGCGCTCCCTGCCCAGCTCGTTCTTCTCCTCGTCCGAGAGGTTCTCGCTGATGTTGAGCTGTGGCCGTGCCTTGATCTCCTGTTCGGGCCACGGAGGGACAACAGATGGCCTTGAACGATCCGAGTGCGGCTGTGCAAGATCACCCTGCATCTGAAATGACGAGCAAGGATTGGCAAAACAGATGTGGCTGGCTACACGCTGGGCTGGCTCATCCCATTACGCCTTTGCTCACCCGCAGCACCACGGCGCCCAGCTTGTACAGCTGCCGCATCGTCAGCGTTTTAACAAACGCGTCCCAGTTCTTCTCGCCCGGCGGCAGCTCGCAGCTGGCCCCCGTCCGCCTGCGCTTGGGGGCCAGGGGCGGGCCCTGGTAGAAGGACGGGTGGCCCAGCGGCCGGGCGGGCTGCATATCATGGGCAGAGATGGTGCGAGGGGTCGAGGTGTTAGAGTTGTTGCGGAACAGTACTGAAAAAGAAAAGACGAGTCGCAACCATACAGAAGCTTTCTCATGGCAGGCCTGGTCATCTGACGCTAACTGCTTGGTTGTAAAAACACGTTGTACAAACCACGCCGACCTTATTGTAGTCGCATAGCAGTGTTCAGTTCAGCATGCAGCCAGTGCAAACTCCGTACCAGTTGCATGAGAGTAGTGTAAGAGCAGAGCAAGACCGTGTCGCTACTGGGCTCCTTGCAAAACGGGAAACACCACGGCACTTTTCTCCCACCTGCACCGCGGCCGCCCCGTCATCACTGGCAGCTGCAGCCCCCTCTCCCGCCGCCGTTCCCGCCGTTCCCGCCGCCGCCGCAAGCTGCACCGGGCGCAGCGGCAGCTGCCCCGTGGTCTCGTATTGCAGCTGCACCTCCCGCACCAATGCCTTGCGCAGCGGCACCGGCCAGGCCGCTGGGCACAGGACTGCGGGACCGGGAGGGCCAGGGACAAGTTGGAGGGCCAGGGACAAGTTGGAGGGCCAGGGACAAGTTGGAGGGCCAGGGACAAGTTGGAGGGCCAGGGACAAGGTGAAGCTGAAGGTGTGCCTGTCAGCGATGTTGCGGGAGTGGGGATGAGACGGAGGATGGGTTTGTCGTTGCGCCAGGTCTATGTGTCAGTCTCGCCTACTCACGCAGCCGCTCCAGCTCCTGCGTGACGATCTCCCAGCTGCGGCCCGGCAGGCGGCGCGCACATTGCAGCGCCTCGTCCTGCGTAATGACCACGCCGCGTGCCCAGGTGAACAGCTCTGCGGCGTAGCAGTAGTAGTGGGCGTGTGAAGTAGTGAGCGTGTGAAGTAGTGAGATTGCTGAAACCAGGCCACTAGGCAGCCAGCAAGAGAGGCAGGCCTACAGCTCGCCTACGACTTGAAAGGACCTACCCGCCAGGTATTTCGCCCAGCCGGCGTTCACGCCCCAAGTTGGGCAGGGCGGCGGCTCCACCTCGTTCCTGTCGCCCAGCAGGTTGCCCAGGTACTCCTTGATGTGCTCCTCCTTCACACGGTTGCCCCCGCCCACGTCCACATGCTTCGGCAGGAACTTGGCCGAGTCTGGCATCAACTTGACCAGAATGCGCAGCAGCTGCATGAAGGGGGCCAGTCTTGAGTTTCGCTTAGCTCCGGTTGCAACCGATCCGCACCCAACTATCTAATTGCTTGGCGGAGCGAAGAGACTGAGGAGATTGAAGAGACTGTAAGAGACGTGCACCGACATGCTCAAGCGGCTATCTAGCGACCATGGTACAAGTGCGGCAGCACCCCCAGAGTCCAATTCCAGCTTTCGGTTAACAACCATGGTCGCCAGGGACTTTACAAGCGAGTTGCGAAGGCACAAAAAGCCAGAAGAACAAGAAACCCACCAGTCGCATCTCGTCCATTGGTCCGCGACGCATGGCCTTGCTGTTGGGATGTTTCACCTTGGCAGCAGGTTGAGCTGCAGCTGCAGGGCCCACCAGGTACGTCGTACCTGCGCCGAGTCCCAAAGCGCCGGGCCCACACGGCAGAGCCGGGACAGCTTCCGGCATGCTGTTCAGCTGCAGCGGCGGAACAGCCGGAAGCAGCGCCATGCTGTTTAGCTGCTGCAGATTTGGAAGCAGAAGGCGTCCTTGCAGCAGCAGATCCAGCGCAGTAGGCGGCAGGATGTTGGCGTTGTTTGTCGGTTCACCGGCCGTCGTTGGGGTCGCGCGTTCTAGCTCTGCCGAACCAGAAGTTTGGCATGTCGTCTCACTAGCGTTCTTCTCTAGTTCAGGGGCCGCCTGGGCGCAATGCGAGGAGGGGTGTTCCTGGCTCATCGTCCGTCGGCATAACTTTGCATAGCTTTGCAGCGCGAGGAGTAAGTTATTGCAAGTTATAATGTATTTGTATCATGCAACACGCTAGAAACTCCCGAAAAAGATGGTGGTAGGGATTCGGACGTTTCACATGACCTTCTCATCACGCGCAGCATCCGCGCGGTCATGTCGTGCAGGCCATGTCACCGCGCACGCAGCGCAGAGCGCGATATGTGCAGCCGCGATGTGCTCCAATGTGCAGCCTGTCCTCAACTGCGGTCCTAAAATTGCTTGCTGGTCAACTGGTCAATTGATCAACTGATGCTGAAGAGTCCTACCAACCTCCGCCTAACAACCTCCGCCTAACAACCTCCGCCTATCAACCTCCGCCTATCAACCTCCCACGTCTCACTTGACTTCACTCCATTTTCCCATTCTGTCGAGCAGCCCCGATAAGCTCTGAGCTTCTCGCGGCATTTTCGCGACCCCTTTTCAGTTCCAGTTCACTAGAGCACTTGCACTAGCAGCAACAAAGCAGCAACGAGCATAATTTGTCCAGTATCTCTCTCACAAGCTGTAACACTATCGCTTCTTTGAGGAACTGAATGTGTCGTCCTTCCTGCGCCATGCTTCAAGTTTCGGCATTCGGCAACTGACACCGCGCCCAAAGAAGGAGTTCTCGATGGTGAAGACAAGCAGGGTGAGGCGCCATCAATTTACTCCGCGGCGTCGTCGGTGGTCTGTCTTCAAGAATTGTCACTCTGCCGGTGCCCTCGGGATGCCCTCTGCCGGTGCCCTCAGGATGCCCTCTGCCGGTGCCCTCAGGATGCCCTCTGCCGGTGCCCTCTGACTTTATTCCGCTCTTCTCTCAACTGCAGAGGTGGCGTCGATGAGTACAAGTGCACAGGGCGACAACAATCTGCTGTCTTCCCGAAGCGGCTCAAACGGAGGTGCGTATCTCGTCCGAGCACAGTGTTTTCTCAAGATTGGGGTCACTTGTGGTTACGGTGTGGGCCGGGCAATTTCCTTAGGTTAAGGTTTCGAGCATTTGCGTGAACACCTGTTCGGAGGCTCGGCTCCTCATAGCAACAACACAGCAACACAGCAATATCTAATCTCTCACCAACACACACCCCTCAGGTGCAGCGGGCCCCTCCACCGCGGCGGCGATGGAACACCACGGCATAGGTGCGGCAAATGCAGTCTGAGCAAGTGCTGTCTGAGCAAGTGCTAGTATGATGTAGATGTAGATCACGATGTAATGCCCTATGATGGATGCCCGTCCTATGATGATGCTTTGCGCTTACCCCACCCCACACCCCGGGCTTCAACAGCCTGCCGCTTTGCGCTTACCCCACCCCACCCCCAGGCTTCAACAGCCTGCCCGATGACATCGTGGTCAATTGGCTGGCGCCGCACATGACGCTGCAGCTCTGGGCCCTTCTTGCCATGACCTGTAAACGCGCCAGGGCCCTGCTGGACTCCATCTGGCTCGGGCAGGGCACCGGGGTGCAGTTGCTCCGCGGCGTACAGGACAAGCACCTCTTCGCCCTCAAGTGGCTGCGGCCGGCGCCTGCAGGGCAGCAGCAGGACAGCACGGCAGCCAATCAGCTTGCCTGCATCCTCCAGCGCAGGTGCAAAGCGCGGCAGCGACGCGTCAAGCTGCTCGGGCACGCCATCGCCGCGCGGCACGCCCTGGCGCACCAGCTGATCACAGGAACGCTGTCGGACGCCGAGTGCCTCGCAATGCTGCAGGAGGCCGTGTGCGTTCGCCAGCCGGAGCGTGGCCACGTGCGCGCCTGCCGTTGGCTGATGCGGAGGGTGGCCACGGATCACCTGGGGCAGTGCCTCGCGGACGCGAGCCGTATGGGCCACACCTGGCTGCTGAAGCCGCTGGTGGCCGCAGGCGCGGCGCTGACCGGCGAGCCGCTGGTGAAAGCCATCCGCGCGCGCCATCTGCGCGCGGTGGAGCTGCTGCTGCAGCTCGGCGCGGACCCGCGTGTGAGCCATGGCGAGGAGCAGCCGCTGCTGCTGGCGTGCCGCCAGGACGCCATGGACGTGGTGCGCCTGCTGCTGAAGTCCGGCCACCAGTTCGACTTGGTGGCATTGAGGTCAGCGATGGTGGTAGCGGCGGCCAACTGCAACACGCCGCTGGCGTGGCTGCTGCTGCAGCACGGCGCTGCAGCTTACGTGCCGGGCCAAGACGAGGTGGTGGCCGCTTGCCATGCGCGCTGCCTGCCGATCTTGCGCCAGCTGCTTCTGCGGTGGCAGGGGGTGCTGCCCGACAACGTCTGGATGGCAGCGGTCGAGAGCAAAGACGCGCGCGTGCTTGGGCTGCCGGGCTCCATGTGGCGCATGCCGTGGCGTGCGCTCCAGTACGCGGCCGAGCTTGGCAGCGTTGCCATGGTGCAGGAGGCACTGCGCTGGGTCGACAACTCCGACTTCCACGCGCTGGCGGAGTCCGCCAGCGACATGTTGTCCATGGGCGCCGTGCCGGCGGCACTGCTGGTGCTGGACCACGCGTGCAACCTCCAGAGCCGAACTGGTGCGCTGGTGGTGTGCTGCCGCGTGCTGCACGAGGCGTGCGCACAGGGCCGGGATGAGGTGGTCGTGCACCTACTCCAACTGCGCGAGGTGCCGGCGGTTGAGGAGGCCCTGAAGGCCAAGAACGGCGCGGCGCTGTGCTTGGCGCTTCGGCATCGGCGGCAGAGCGTGGTGCAGCTGCTGCTTGAGGACCCGCGAGTCACGTGCTGGGGGGCCGATCCGCTGCTGGCGGCTGCCAAGGTGGGGAACGCATGCGCGGTGGCCGCGCTGCTGCACCCAGAGCGGGAACCCGCCGGCGTGGGACCGGCGATGGAGGCCGCTGCTGAGTGCGGCCATGCCGGTGCCCTACGGGAGCTGCTAACCTACTACTCACAGGCGGTGTTGGATGCGTCGGAGGACTCGGATGACTTGGACTGCTCTTTGTACGGCTGCGAGTATGCGGAGGACGCGCTGTGGGCGGCCAGCCGTGCGGGCCATACCAGCTGCGTCGAGGTGCTGCTGGCGGCCAGCAGCGCGGAAGACTGCCGCCGCGCAGATCTGCGGGATGTGCCCTGTCGTCGTTCGCTGTGCGCGGCCAGCGCCGCCGGCCACATGGGCGTGGTGCAGCTGCTGCTGGCGTATTCGCAGCGGCAGAGTCTTCCGTGCGTCGCCGACTACACGGCGGCGGATGCGGCGGTGGCGGCGTGCAAGCACCAGCAGACGCCCGTGCTCGAGCTGCTGCTGCGGGGCAAGGAGCAGGGCGGCGGCGGCGTGAGCGTCAACGTGCGGTCGGAGCCGGCGGCGGCGGGGGGCGGCTGCAGCCTGCTTGCGCTGGCGTGTGGGAACGGGTACGTGGAGGGCGTGAAGCTGCTGCTGTCCCGCGGCGCAGCCTTCTTCAGTGAGGCGGAGCGGGCGGCGGCGCTGGAGGCGCCAGGGGCTCTCCCGTTGTGGGCGCAGCTGAGCAGTGCGCCGGTAGAGGGGCTCTTGGGACAGCGGGTGGCTGGGGCTGAGGCCGGGGCAGTGCCGGAATACGCTTCTGAGGAGGAGGCCGAGGCCGAGGCCGAGGCCGGCGCTGGGGGCGGCGGGCAGGCGCCTTGATGAGTGTATTGGGGCAGGTGGTGGCGTAGGGGCGGCCAGGGAGGTTGGGGAGGTCAGCGGTCACACGCAGGTCATGTCAGGTCATGTCAGGTCAGGTCATGTCAGGTGCCATGTCAGGTCAGGTCATGTCAGGTGCAAAGCGTTGTTGGAGTTGGAGTTGGAGTTTGTGACTGGGTCGCTAGAGCGCCTGCTTGTGGAAGAAAGCAGCAGACACAGATAGTTGCCCTTGCCCTTGCCCTTGCCCTTGACTGCGTGCTACGTTACGTACAGGGGCTCTTCGTGTATTGTGTGTGCGTGTGGAGTAGTGGAGTGTGTGGTACTGCTCATGGCTCCAGGTTTGTGCAAGTTGTCTAGGTTTTCTAGCCCTGTGGAGGACATCTCTGGGTCCGAAGCCTAGACCGAGAAGCCTAGATCGAGAAGCCTAGTCCGAGAAGCCTAGTCCGAGAAGCCTAGTTCGAGAAGCCTAGTCTGCTGAGGTGCGTTGAGCGTTGTTCGTTGGGCGTTGTGCGTTGAGCGCATGTAGCGCAGGTGCGCAGCTGTGCTCGCATACTCTATTGAAGTTTCTTGACGACGTTCTGGAAGTCCTGTCATTAGTCCTGTCATAGTCCTGTCTGTCATAGTCCATGGGACATGGGAACCATATGCATGTCCCATGGTTCCCAAGTCAAAAGCGAGAACGGGCGCACAGTCGCGGGTCCTTGCCCTCCTGCAAGAAGCAGAGGAGATTATAAACTTGCCTGTGCATCCTGTGCGTCCCCGGTCACAGCCCAGGGTGCCCAGCCCAGCCCATCGAGGTGCAACCGACGCACGGCAACCGTCGACTCGTGCCTGAATCCCTGAAAGGTCCTTTCAAGCCTTGACTCCCTGCAAGTTCCTTTTTAGTACATCCTTCGACGCGACATTCTGCGACGCTTGCGACACTTTGACGCACTCGAGACTCGAGGCATTGTGCCGTTGGGTAGCATGAGGACCCGCAGTAAGCCTCAGTCCCAGCCTCAGCCCCAGCATCAGTCCCAGCCTCAACCTTTACCGAAGCCTGATTCGGATCCGGGCTCTGACTCGGAGTCGGAGCCTGACTCGGAGCCGGAGTCTTCAGAGGGGCCGGAGCGTATCCTCCTGTTTCAAGCATACCATCCAGAAGACGACTACGCGGTGGACCCCTTCAACAACAAGGTGTATGTTCTGCTGCCGGACGAGGAGGGCACCCCCAAATGGCACAAGTCCGCGCTGAAGCCCGATGAGCTGTGCTGCCCAATCCGGACGGACGAAATAATGCTCATAGTAAGTATGAGCAGCAGTAGCTAAGCTAACGTAGGCGTAGAGCTAAGTTGCCAACTGGAGGCAAGGAGCGATGCACTTGCGCTGCGCAACTGCACTGGGATGATGATTATTGTATGATGATGTGATTTCTTCGTCTTCCTTGTCTCTCTCTCTCGTCGCGCTCCCCTCCCCCGCCCTGTGACCTGCGTGACCTGCCGTGACCTGCCGTGACCTGCCCTGACCTGCCGTGACCTGCCCTGCTCTGCGCAGACGGTGCCCCGGGCACAGGAGGCCCACCCGGCGGACCTGTGGCTGCAGGTCGAAGGTGTCCCAACTGAGGACGATGACCTCTGCCGTCTGGCGGGATACGCCGAGAACCTGCTGCTCACGGAGTACAACCCGCACAAGAGCTTGCTGTCGTTCCAACACGGGCAGGGCGTCACCTGCCCGTTTGGCGTGGACCTCGACGACGCCGTTGCGGCCTGCCCCGACCTGCTGGACCTCTCAACTGTGTCCTCGCTGGTTCTGGCGACGATGGGCCCGGGCGAGCACACGAGCAAGCCCGTCATGCTGCGCGACCTGGTGGTGGACGCGGGCATCCGCCTGCAGCTGCAGGCCATGCTGGCCACCTTCAACAAGGCGCGGACGCGCGCGCTGCACAAGCTCTTCAGCGGCCTCCCCGCAATGCCCTTCTCGTACACCGAGGAGGAGGGCAGCGAGACCGTGCGGGAGGGCATGGGCTCCTACGTGAAGACGGTGTACGACGGCAGCGACGTGTACCTGGACCTCACTGCGGGCGGCCGCGACGTGCGGATCCCGCACAATGCGTGGCTGAACCGCGCGCCCGTGGCCCTCTCCCACCCCGTTGCGCTGCCCTCCGAGATTGAAGCACAGCGGCGCGAGGCCCTGGACCAGACCCTACCGGCCATGTCGGTGAGTCTCTCTCTCGCAGGGTCCGGGTTGTGCTAGTTCCCGAGTGTTCCCGAGTGTTTGCATGAGAGACTGGCTGGGTTGTGTGAGCTGTGAAGGCCGTGTATTGAGCCGCCTTAGTGAGCGCCTTAGGGTTCAGTAGCAGCCAGCCTCCTCAGTAGCAGCCAGCCTCCTCAGTAGCAGCCAGCCCAGCCGCCTCAAAACAATCTGGAAGTACGATTGTCCATCCACCCTCGTGTCCACTCATGTCCTACTCCCGTGTTTTCACTCGGACCCCCACCACACAGGAACAGGGCGCCCACAGGGAGAAGCTGGGGCTGTCGGCGGCGCCTAAGAAGGAGAAGGCGGTGCGCAAGAAACCCAACAAGGCGCCCAAGAAGGAGAAGAAGGCGCCCAAGAAGGAGAAGGAGGCGCCCAAGAAGCCGCCGGCGCCCAAGAAGGAGAAGCAGGTGCCCAAGAAGGCGGTGCCCAAGAAGCCGCCGGTGCCCAAGGAGGAGAAGAAGGCGAAGAAGAAGGCGCCCGAGCAGCCGCCGGTGCCCAAGAAGAAGGTGCCCAAGCAGGAGAAGAAGGTGCCCAAGGAGGCGGCGGCGCAGAAGGAGGTGCCCAAGCAGCCGCCAGTGCCCAAGAAGAAGGTGCCCAAGCAGGAGAAGAAGGTGCCCAAGGAGGCGGCGGCGCAGAAGGAGGAGAAGAAGGTGCCCAAGCAGCCGCCAGTGCCCAAGAAGAAGGTGCCCAAGCAGCCGGCGGGGCCCAAGGAGGCGGCGGCGCAGAAGGAGGTGCCCAAGCAGCCGCCAGTGCCCAAGAAGGCGGCGGCGCAGAAGGAGGTGCCCAAGGAGGCGGCGGCGCAGAAGGAGGTGCCCAAGCAGCCGGCGGGGCCCCAGCAGCCGCCGGTGCCCAAGAAGCGCGTGGTGCAGGAGGAGGAGGACAAGGAGGAGGAGGACAAGGAGGAGGAGGAGGAGAAGGCGCCGGCCAAGAAGGCGCGCAACGCATCGACCACGCAGCAGGTTGTGGCGACGGCGGAGGAGAAGGGGGTAGTAGGCTAGGATGGAAGGAAGGAGGGAGGGACTAAGTGGTGAAGTTACTGGTAATAGAGCCGTGCGGACATGCCCTCAACCTCTGTGTTCATTGTCCCGTCATGCGAACTGCGCTTGACCTCTGCGGCCTCATCGCCTCATCTTTTCGTGACATCGTGACATGACCTCACACCTCCTCCCTTGGCACCTACTTCCTCCCTTGCGCCTTCGCAGGTGGCGGAGGACACGGACGGCAGCAGCAGCAGCAGCAGCAGCAGCGACGACGACATGGCGAAGAAGCCGGTGGGTAGGCTTGGGGAAGCACGGGGCAAGGGGCACGACGCTGCGAAACAAACACACATGTCGATTCTGCAGGGCGGGGCTGCGGGACCCGCACGCCCGCGCTCTCAACGCACAGCACCGTTGATTACCCTCGTCAATCCGGCAAGCGGCGACTTCTGACTTCTCGTGTATGTGCGTGACGTACCCACAGCAGCCCCGTTTCTATGTCGGGCGAGCGTCGTGGGCAACAGGTGTGTATATTGCGACTACTTCGTAACAATAGCTGCGCAGCGCCCAAACATCTGCTAGCAACATCTGCTAGAACTGTAAAGCGGCAGAACGGCAGAGCACACCCCGCTGCCAATCTCTATGGCCCCCGCCCCGTCCCCATGCGCCACAGAGCAGGAGACCTGAGGAGCGGGGGCGGCGGTGACGCGCTTCTCAGGTGGATGCCTGACGACCGCACGGCGTTGGGGGCGATAGAGCGCACGGCAAAGCGGGGGCGGGCATATATATTGATGCGGGGGAGGTGGGCAAAATCACGTGGGGAGAACACTTCGGCCATATCGGTCAGACTGTGCATTGCATGAGGGGAGCGGGCTCTGAGCTGGGAGCTACGCGTATTTTGAGGCTACGCGTGTTGAGGCTACGCGTGTTAGTTGAGCCGGGGGAGGGGCTACGCGTGTTGAGGCTACGCGTATTGAGGCTACGCGTGTTGAGCATTATTGTTTCTGGCCTCTCTGACTGACCTGGATCGACTGGCCTGGATCGACATGAACTCTTGGCGGGCTGCACGAGGCACGAGGCATGAGTAAGATTCATGAGGCATGAGTAAGACTCATGACGCCATGTTGACCGCCGAACTGGCTTTTGCAGCAGCAGCACATGTCTGAGTTCCCCTCCCCCTCCGAGTCCCCCTTCCCCCGACGCCTCCTAGCCAAGGAACTCAACACCCTCAGCAGCGTGCTTCAGCCCATCCTCCGCTCCGAAGAGGTGTCGTACAAGAGATGTCAATCAGTCAGAGCGCCCTTTTGCTTTGGCAGCACCACTCGATCACGGCATGCATGCATATCAGAAATCAGCAATTCGCAGCAAAGCCTTCTCCTCCACCGGGCCACCCGGTAGTCGCCCCACGACGGCCTCTCCTCCCCGCCAGCAGTGCATACAGCCACAGCCTAGCAGTATGTACAGTCTACATGCCCTACCCGTATGTACACAGCCCCTCCTCCCGTTACGCCCTCTCTTCCATCCCGCTCAGCCCATCCCAGCAGACTCCTCCCATATTCCCAAGCGCTCTCACTCCTCCCAGACCTCCTCACGCGCACTCTCATCGGGAACCAGCTCGACCCAGGCCACAAAGGCACCGACCAGCAGCTCGCATGTGGCGCGCAGCCCCGCAGGCTCGCAGATTTGCTCGCCGCTGCTCCCTGGTGGTGTCGGCGGCAGCAGCGCGCGCATGAGCTCGCGGGCCAAGGCCGGGGCGTCGCCTCCCGTCCTGGTGGTGGCATGCCGGATCAGCTCCTGCGCCCGACGCATGGCTGCTGCCATCCCCGGCGTGTTGCCCAGCTCCTGCACCGCCAAGCTGCTGTCCATCTCCATCCTCTGCGGCTCCAGCTCTTGCTGCAGCTGCCCCGCAAGCTCCATCAGGGCAGCAAGTAGCGGGGCGCACAGGCGCTTGAAGTGCGTGAAGTGTCCGTCCGCCACGGCGCTGATTTGCGCCCTGAGCCCGTCCGCGTCCGCGTCCACCAGCCTCAGGTCCTCTCCTCTCGACTCCCCGTCACCTCCGTCGCCTCCTGCTGCCAGACGCGCCAGCCGCCCCGCCAGCCGCCCGGCGGCCAGCGACTCCACCGCCACCTCCGTGCAGCCGACGTTGGCGGGATGCCTGCCAACCAGCAGCCCGCCTGCGTCGGCCACCGTCAGCGTCACCCGCCCGGGCGTGGTCCACATGGCTGTTCCACCGGGCAGCCCCAGCGCCGCACGCATGCATCCCACCTGCCCGTGCAGGCGAGCGGTGCGCGCCAGGTCCACTTGCATCTTCCGGGGCAGGACGGCGCAGCAGCGGGCCAGGTGGTTGGGCTGCAGCCGACGGCCCACGATCAGCCTCCACAGCGCAGCGTAGGTGTGCATGTACGCGCAGTTCCCAAATGACGAAGGCATACATGCGAATGACAGCACCTGGCTCAGCGCGCCGCCTGAGGGGTCACCACTGGCCATGTGGATCAGGACCGAGACCGCGTGCCCGGGCAGCTTCCGTGGCACCCTGCTGTCAACCGCTGTGCACAGCAACGACACTGCCTTGGCGGTGGCGACGTTCGAGGCGATGTTGCTGGTGTTGACAAAGTCTGTCTCCTGTTCCTGTCCGCTGACGAAGCCTCGCTCCGAGGCGTAGCTGAACAGCTGCCGCACCATCCCTTGCAGCCCGGTGTATGCCTCCGTTTCCAGGGCAGCCGCCACCAGGGCGGTCAGCGCGCGGCCCAAGCTGAGCTCCTGGTGGGCGGGGCACAGCCATCCCGCACCTACGCACAGCAGCTGCGCCAGGGCCCTGCTGGCGGCGGTGCCCGTGTCCGCCTCCTGGCACATGCCCACCATGAGTTCCAGCAACTGCGGGCCGTTGATGGGTTGCGCCGGCGCGGTCCCGTGGATGTACGCAACGGTCAGGCTGCTGTCGCCGTGGGGCTGACGGACAAGGGCTGCACCCACGCCTTTGGCTGACATGCCCACGAGGATGGCGACAAGGAGCTTCCGCGTGTGCACCGGTACGCCAGCCAGCGCGGAGGACGCCTCTGACGCCGTCGGACGGAAGTCGATGAAGTCGCCGCCGCGCAACAGCCGGCGCCGTCCCACGGCCTGCGCCATCGCGATCGCGGCCGCCAGGCCGCTGTCATCGCCGCGCAATGCCGCCGCCGCGATGCAGGACAGCCGGAACTTGCGGTATGGCGCTTTCAGCGTTTTCACTGCCTGCTCTGCCGCCGCCTCCGCCTGCTGTGCCGCCGCCTCCGCCTGCTGTGCCGCCAGCCGCCCCAACTCTACCGTTCGTCTAAATCCTTCTTCCGTGGCCCTGCGGGCTGCCTCGCTCTGCCGCCGCGCCGCATCGTTCTGCCGTGACGCCCGGCGCGCAGCCAGCATCGCCTGCAGTGCCGCCTCGTCCGCCTGCAGTGCCGCCTCGTCCTCCCCGTCCTCCCCGTCCCCCCCTATCGGGTCCGCGTCCTCCATCTGTCCCACCAGGCCCGCCTCTTCCCCGTCCAGGGCATCGGCCACGCGCATCAGGTCCACCTCGGCCACGCGCAGCGACGCCTCTTCCCTCAGCATGTTCACCTCGCACACGTGCTGCCACGCCAGTCTTAGTTGCACCCGCGCGAGTTGCTTCTGCAGTATCGGCAGCCGTATACGACGCTCCCAGAGCTCATCCGCCGCCCACAGCAGCATGGCCTGGCCATGCGCCGCCGCCACCGGCGGCAGCCACGAATCCCGTCCGGTGGAATCGCCATGGGCCAGTGGGCCGTCCTGGGGCCCCAGCTCCTTCACGCCCGCGGGCAGAGCCGCCGTGCCCAGATGGGCTGCCTCTGACAATGCGCACACCAGCTCCTCATGCGCCAGGCCCAGCGCATCGAGCAGCTCCAGCAGCTCCAGCAGCTTCAAATCCAAGAAGTTCGCGTCTGTCCACACTGACTCGCCGCCGCCAAAAGCTCGGCGGAGGTCTGCCGCTGCGCTGCTGTCGATGAGCGCCGTGGCGCCCGGCTGCGAGGCCGCCTGCAGCAGCGTGGCGGCGGCATGCTGGGACATGCGCACCCAGCGCAGCGCGCGCTCCACGCCCAGCCGCCAGATGACGTGGGCGGACATGCCGAGGAGGGAAGTCAGCACGCTCGAGCAGAAGGCGACCTGCATGCGCGTGCACGCCGCCGCACAGCGCAGGGCGCCCTTGACGAACTCCAGCTCCACATCCGCCGAGACGTGGCCCTCGCGCTGCGTCAGCAGGTCCATGGCGGTGGACAGGCACAGCTGGGGAGTGTCGGGGACGGTGCGCGCAAGCGACCAGAGAGCTGACATGGCCGCTTCCCTGCTACCATTGGCCAGCTCGACCAGCTGGTGCTCCGTGGGGTTCTTCTCTGTCCCCTTCGCCTTCCCCAACATGTGGCGCAGCTGTGCGGGGCACCTCCACAACAAGGCGCAGATTGGAGTCTGGGGTGGATGTGGATGGGAGGAAAGGCGCTTCAGCAGGCCCAGTCGCACTGCAATAATGACGGCAATGGATGTCCTGCCCTGCCCTGCCCACGACGCCACGCGGCCTCAAACTCCCACTTACTATGGCACTGACTATAGCACTTGCCTGGACTGGACGCTGCTGTCCGGAGTGGGCGTCGAGTCACAGGATTGTCCTCTGGTAGTCGTCGAGTCGTCGAGTCAGCAATGGAGCCAGAGCGAGCAGCGTCGTCACTCTCACAAGTCCCGAGGCTGTTTGAGCTAGCACAAGCAAAAACAGACCGACGAGACAGGCGTGTCGAGCAGACTACTCCTGCAAAGCAAGTATACCAATTGTTCAGTATACTAACTGATATACTGCGCGTAGTAGAGCAGCAAAGGGGGGTGTTAGGTTAGTAGCCTAACCGCAGCGGTTGGGCAGCCGAACTGGAGCCGAGTCGCCAAGGCCGTTGGTTGCCTTAGCAACGAAGCAGTTGCTACCGACTATGTCAAGCTCATGATCTACTGCAGCCTCTTTCTCGACGCCTCTGGTGGTGGAGACCTCGCACAAGCGTTCTGCCTCGTTCATGGTGCAGCACACGGCTGTAATGGCCTACACTCATTTTCTCTGCAGCAAACCGCCTCGCGCCCGTCTACCTGCTTGGGCCCCAGGCCGACGCGCTGCACCTCTTCGGCATCGCATCTATGCACATCACGGCGCTGTTGCTGGAGGCGCTGCAGGAGCCGGTGGAGGCCGACAACCCCAGGCAAGAGCTCCTGCAGCTGTACTACGAGAAGCTGTCTGCGGTTCCGTGTGTGGGGCCAACTGCAATTTCGGCTTCTTTATTACTTCTCTTCTGCGCATGCATTTGTTGCACTCTTTGCCAAAAGTTGCTGAGACGGCTGGCTACTGCTGCTGAGACGTCAGTTGCACCGCACAAGCAAGCACGGCATCGCACGGACGGCAATACGAACAGGGGCACGGCACACGGATACAGACGGACACAGACAGGCGTGACTAACCTGACGTACCGGCTCTGCTCATGTCATGAGAAGTTCTTACATTTTCATATTTGCCTTTTGGAGTACGTAGCTGTTTCGGGCTCGGGGTGGGGCCATGCCATTGTAGGTGTTGGAAGAATATCATGGTCACGACTGAGACGCCAGTCAGTCGGTCAGCAGTCAGAGGTCAGCAGAGCTAAGCGACGCACGATTGGTGATCAGAGAGAGAGAGAGAGATGGGACCGTCGTCTCATCTCTCGTTACAGCCGCTGAATTCATCACCATCACCAATCTCCGATCTCCCAAGTAGCTATAGTGTCACCAATCCAATATGTACAGAGCTGACGACGGACATCTGGCTAGGTCCTGTAGGCTAGCCTAGGTCCTGTAGGCTAGTCTAGGGCATGTAGGCCACACGCGGGAAGGAACTTGCCAACAGACACAAGACGACCTCGACAATCGTCAGAATGAACGTCCCTCGTCCTTCCCTGCACACTCCCTCCACGACCTCCTCCTTTCCTGCACACCCCCTCCACGACCTCCTCCTTTCCTGCACACCCCCTCCACGACCTCCTCCTTTCCTGCACCCCCCCTCCCCGACCTCCTCCTTTCCTGCACACCCCCTCCACGACGTCCCCCATATCTACCCCTACCCACTGGCTTTCGCAGCGCCGCGGGAACGCTGAGCGATGAGCTTCACCTCCGCCCTCCAGGCTGGCAGCTTCGCGAGTCGGGCTGTGGCAGTCGCTGCCACGCGGCCGCGGACGGAAAACGGCGTCCCCTTCTGCTCTGAGGCGTAGCTGAGCAGCTGCCGCATCATGCCCTGCAGCCCGGTGTGCGCGCCCCAGTTGACGTCTGCCCGCTCGGCAGCGTTCGCCAGGACCTCCAGCGCGCGGCCCAAGTTGAGCGCCTTGTCGGCAGGGCACAGCCATCCCGCGCCTACGCACAGCAGCTGCGCCAGTGCCCTGCTGGCGGCGGCGGCCGTGTCCTCCTCCTGGCACATGCCCACCATGAGTTCCAGCAAGTGCTGGCCGTCAATGGATTGCGCCGGCGCGGTCCCGTGGATGTACGCAACGGTCAGGCTGCTGCTGTCGCCGTGGGGCTGGCGGACAAGGGCCGCACCCACGTTCTCGGCCGGGCGGTTCACGAGGATGGCGACAAGGAGCTCCCGCGTGTGCACCGGTACGCCAGCCAGCGCGGAGGACGCCTCTGACGCCGTCGGACGGAAGTCGAGGCCGAGGCCGCGGCCTGCCCAGCGCCGGCTCAGGGCGTGCGCCATCGCGATTGCGGCCGCCTGTCCGTTGCCGTCGCCGCTCACCGCCGCCACAATGCAGCGCAGCAGGAACGCGCGAGATGACCGCCGCGGGCTGTTGCCCGCCAACGGCACTACTCCCGCCTGAGCCCCGGATGCCGCCAGGTAAGCCTGCTTAGTCTCCTCTGCCGCCTGCTGGACCTGTCCGTCATGCAGGTGCATCGCCTCTTGAGCTGCCTGCCGCGCCGCCGCGTCCCCCCGCAGGGCCGCCTGGTCCCCCTGCAGTGCCGCCTGTTGCTCAAGCAGCCGTGCCAGTGCCTCTCGCGCGCGCGCCTGTTGCGCCAGCAGTTTCGCCTTGCGCGCCTGCAGCACGCAGATCTGCTGCTGGTATGTCGCCACCCGTACGGACCACGCCTCGAGCTCCACCGCCGCTAGCGCCAGCCAGGCCTTGCCCCGCGCCGCCGCCGCCGGCGACAGCACCGCCGGCTCCGAGTCGAAGCAAAGCGTCTGACCCGCGACACAGGCCGACAGGCCGTCCAGCGGCCCCGTGCCCTGCACGCCCGGAGGCAGAGGCGCCGTGTCCCGGGAGGCTGCATGCAGGACGGACGAGCGCAGCACCTGGATCACCCACGGTCCGACCTCAGCGAACCAGGATGTGAGCTGCAACTTCTCAAACTCCAGCAACTCCGCGTCAGCCCCCGCCTCCGCGGCCGCCTGCGCATCGGCCACCATCGCCCCCATGGCCTCCCACATCTCCGCCCCCATGGCCTCCCACATCTCCGCCCCCATCCCCTCCCACATCCCCGCCCCCATCCCCGCCTCCACCCTCTCAGGCTCGCCGCCGCCAAAGGCTTCGCGGAGATCTGCCGCTGTGCTGCTGTCAATGAGCGCCCTGGCATACGGCTGCGTGGCTGCCTGCTGCAACTTGGCGGCATGCTGAGCCATGCGGCCCCAGCGCTCCAGCCCGCGCTCCGCGCCGAGACGCCAGACGGCGTGCGCGAACGTGCCCAGGAACGTCAGGGTGGAGGTCGTCACGATGGAAGGGATGCGTATCTCCGTGCGCGTGCAGTCCTTGCGGATCCACGCTGCAAACCGCACGGCGTCCTTCACAAACTCCAGCTCCACCACTGCCGAGACGTGGCCCTGGCACTTCTTCAGCAGCTGGACGCCCACCGACAGGCACCGCAGGGGCACGTCGGGCACGGTCCTTGCGAGCGTCCAGAAAAGCGACATGGCGGCCTGCCTGCTGCCGATCAGGTCGACCAGCCGGGAAGCAGCACTTTGGCCGGTCGCGTTGGACGGGGGAGGCGTCGTCAAAAGGGCACCAAGGGCTTGGCGCACCTCTGCGCTTGCAAGACAGAGGTTCGGGCCCCTCAAGGCGATGTACAGGCGCACTTCGATGGGCAAAGCGTCGAGCGACGCCTGGGGGGAGTGGAGTGCAGGAAAGGGGACACGAGTTGACGCAGATTGACGCCAAGTGAAGCCAAAGTGACCAACGACCCATCATGTGACACACACCTCGCTACGCTGGCGTTTGTCGGCCGCCCCGCCACGCTCCATCCCATCCGCTCGCTCCATTGGGCGCAGCAAGCCCTGAAAACAACTCATTCCATGTCATTCCATTTCATTTCATCACATTTCACTTCAATGCGCGCTGAGCGCGCGCAAGCTACGAGCTGAGCTTACCGTGTAATGATGCGAACCGGTGTCTCTCGTTGTCTCTCGTTGTGTTGTTTGTGTAGAGAGAGAGAGAGAGGGAGAGAGAGAGAGAGATACCTTCTAGAATTGTCAACTGGAAGTGGAAGTAATAGTAGTACTTGTGGTTGCAGAGAGTGTGAAGCCCTCAAAAATGTGTCCTCGCTCTCTCGAGCGTCATTCGATTGTGGTCTTGCTACCGACTACTTTTATCACGACACAGCTTCCTTTCGTGTCGGGCTAGTACAACCTGCAACCAACTCGCAACTTCCGGAGGCCAACCGCAAGCTTCCGGCAAACAGCGCGTGGGGCCAAGCCAACAATACCAAAGTAGCAACAATACAATGAGTGTCCACGGGCCGGACAGGGCCTGCAGCCGAAGCGCTTCCGGTCAAGTGCAGGCCCTTCTGCGCCGCGTCCTCAGTAGCTTGGAAACAGCCCTCAGCAGCCACAAATCCCAGTCTGACGCCCTGACAGATGACGGCAAGGCCAGCCTCGCGCGCGCAATGGTCGAGGTGCAGCGAGCCAGGCGCACCGTGGACCCGCGCTGCCAGGCCGGGGGCTCCACGCTGACCGACACCGGCTGCACCATCCAGGGCATGCTGGTGGGTCCTCCAAGAGTGCTGCTTCAGCAGGGTAGGCCACCATTGCAACCACGCCCGCAGTCCCAGGCGCACACCTCTCGCGCTCTCGCTCACGCACACACTCGTCCTCCTCACACCCATCCCTTTCCAGGCAAACGTGTGCGACCACTTGCGGTGCTGCAGTGAGCGTCTGGCGCAGCAGGGCGCCACGGCCCTGCACGACGACCAGCAGCTGCGCGGGGCTGTTGTCCACATCTCGGAGCTGTGCGTCCGCACAGCGGCGGCGGCCAAGCTGCTGTACGCACCGGTGGGGGGACAGCTGCAGCCTGCGTTCATCATGCGGGCGGCAGTAGCGGCCATGGAGGATAGCCTGGACCCCCTCCGGGCCGAGGGCAGGACCTGGGGCTGCGTCTTGCGTGACCCGGGCGTGGCCGAGGCGGCGCTGCGGCGCATCGAGGCGAGCCTTGTCCTCACCGAGGGCGACATCGCCGACTCCGCTTGGCTGGCGAACCCCCTAGGGGAGCTCGCGGACCTGGGCCACGTCATCCTGTCACACGCGCCGTCTGTGGGCCTCGTCGCGTTGGGCAACGACTGGTTTCTGCACCAGCTGGACTTTGCCAGGTTTCAGCGGCTGGAGGATGAGGCCGTTGTGGCCGGGTACAAGCTGCGCCGCGGCGGCGACAGCGGCGTCACCTGCTACGCGCGCGCGTGCCTGCTGCGCGTCATGGACCTGGCGTCCAGCACGAAGCAGTGGAAGTCCTTCTTGGCGACCTCCGACGCCTGCAGCCACGGGAAGGCCACCGACGGCCTGCCGATGGCCCACGCCTGGGCATGCGCCCTCGGCGTCCGCGCCGTCTATGACACGTACAACGTGTGGCACGTGAACCTGTCGCTGATAGCTGATCTGCGGGCGCCCATGCAGGCGCTGCCGCCCTCCGAGTGGCAGCGGACGCGCTGTGTCTTCCTGGAGCAGCTGGCGAAGCTGGCCGCCATCACGGTCAGGGTGGGGGCCGCCCTCCTGGAGCGCTTGGGCATGTCCAAGGCGTGCAGCGCGGGGCTGCGTGCGATCCACGACATCGGAGCCGGGGCGGCGGCCCTCGCGGGAGTCCAGGCTCCCGCCCCGGCGGAGCAGGCCTTGGCGGAGGCCAGCGGGCCGGTGGACTTGGCGGAGGAGCTGGCGGCTGCTCGCAGGGGGCGGGACGAGGTCTCTGCTACGATTAGCGCGACAATCGACAGCTGGGACGAGGTGGAGGGGGAGCGGCGTGGCGGCAGCAGCACAAGGCAGCATGTCGGGTGTTAGGGCCACATGACCACGGCAGTACCGCTCGAGGTCCGGGTTACTTACTGTCCTTAGTCCTGTCCGGGTCAAGACTCCACATTGCATGTACGGTATGGGCTGTTGCGTTTGCGGGGACGGAGTCAAGCTGATGTGGACCGGACCAGGAGAGGCACAGAGCTGGTGAGAGGGAGCGAGTTGGCGAGACACGCTGGTGAGACATCTTAGTAAGCCGCCGTGCTGATGGCGCTTAGTGAGCCTGCATCGGAGTCCTCCAAGTAGTCAGTAGTATGCGGGGCGGATGTGGGGAGGCATATGACGTGTTTTGCTCGGGTGTTGGAGGAGCTGCTGTCCCTGCAGCTGTCCCTGCAGCTGTCCCTGCTTTGCGTAGTGGTGGTGCGGCTGCCGTCGTGAACATGGACGTGGACATGGACGTGGACATGGACAATGCAGCTGGCCGACAACCGGTCAATGTCGGGGTGCGGGTGCAGGGACAAATGGCTGGGCGTAGCTTGTTGAGTAGCGGGCCCCTAGCTCACAGCAGCTCCCACACAGTCACGCAAACCATCGTGGTGTCAACCTTGCATCCTTGTCCAAACGGTGCTTGACATTTCCCTTGACTCGTCCCCGTTCGTTGCACAGACTCCTACTCAGGGGAGACTCCTACTACTACCGGTAACTTTCTTCTCGCGACAGAGTAGCAGCAGGCGAGAGAGCGAGCGAGTGCGTACACGGCATACACGTATACGCATGCCATCAACTAGACACATGTCATCAACTAGACGCCTGTCATCAACTAGACGCACGCCGTCAACTAGACGCACGCCGTCAACTAGACGCACGCCGTCAACTAGGAGAAGATCCCCAGCTTCCACGCGAAGGAAGCGTGTGTATGCAAATGCGTCCCGAAAGCGCGTATCTGCGCCCAGGAGGAGGCATTCCAGGGGGTCTCCTACGCGCAGCAGGGGCCGCGAAGACAGCGAGGTGGCCCCACCAAACCGGGTCTACATCAAATGCATCATGTGTAGCGCCCAATTCGCGAGTGACAACGGGTACCAGCAGCACGTCCGCACAGTGCACGGTGCACGCACCGGAGAAACCATCCGTGCCCCGTCTCCCTCTTGAGGCCCTCCTGAATGAAACAAAGAATGTACGAGACCTGCAGCCCTACTACTCTGCGCCCTACACCCGCCCCGTGGCCCCGTGGCAGCATCAGCACCTCAACCCTGCCGCCTCAACCATGCCACATGGCCAGCCAGTGGCCACGTCGACAAACCGTTGGTCAGAGGTCGCGGGATTTGGGGGAGAGGGGGCGAGACGCGGTGGTGAGCACGGCGCCCTCGTATTGCGCTAGCAGGGCCATGGCGGTCGAGAGGCACAGCGGGGGCGCGTCGGGGACACTGCGCGCAAGCGGCCAGAGAGCTTTGTCAGCTCTCCCTGCCAGGCTGATCAGAGAGGCTGATCAGAGAGGCTGATCAGAGAGGCGGCGGCCCGTTGACGTCGTTGTCGAGGGGTGCCAAGAGGTGGTCCCTCGCGGCTTCGGACACGGGCGCACATGCGGCGACCAGCTCCGGGGCCCTGGCGGCAAGGCGCGGGCAGCTATCTCTCCATCGTCCATCCATCATGTAGCCAGGCCAGAGGGCCCAGCAGCAGGTAGAGGTCGGTTTCGTTGGACAGCGGGCGGCAGCAAGCAAGCACGTCGTGGCGGGCGGCTTTTTGTTGTTTTGGACCCGATAGGGTCCCCTGAGACGTGTGAGTGGCGCGGCACTTACCCTCAAAAGGATTCTGGAGATATACTGATGTCGGTCGACAACAGGTACCATGAAGGTAGCATGAAGGCATCTAGGTGATGCGCGGAGAAAGCAGCGACGATGCAGCGAGGTTGGTTAGAACTCTTCTGCTTAGAGCGCTTCACACTTTTCTCAACTTCTGACCCTGAGCCCAAACGCCGTCTTGATCAGGGTCATAGATGACACTAAAACACATTAGCGCATGGACTTAGCGCATGAGTTTCGCAGCAGGTTTTCCAACGTTCGCAGCGGACTTTGAGCTGAACAACTCGACAAGTGCGCCATGGCGCTCGAACTGCAAGCCCGAAGTAACATGTACACTATACAACTTGTAACTTTTCGCGCCGAGGTTTGCACCGAGACGTCACGATTTGGTCTGCGGTTGGTCAGGGTACGTTAGGACGTCACTGAATCGAGCGCGCTGAGACCGACAGGTTAAGCAGTTGGTGCAATTGGAGACTTCTTCCTTGGGTTACCTTCCACATCTGGCCAGCTTCCATGTCCTTTCCGGCCTTTGAGAACTTGAGCGTCGTCCGTACCTCCAATCCATCCACTGCACCGCGACCGATACATAATCGCACATCTGCTATTGTCGCAGAGGCACAGGCTGCGCGACTTCCTCGCTCACGGCTGCAGCGCGTCCGTTCCGCCATCCTCTCTTGACTGTGCCGCGGGCGCCACTCCTCCGACGCTGATTCAGGGTGAATGATGCGGCCATATTTGAGGAATTGTTGCCGGTGAGTCTCCTCGTCTCTTCGCTGAGTGGCACACGCGGCACCGGCACATGATGGCCTGCGAGGCGCACAGCGAGGCCTACAGCTGTGCGATTCTTATATATTCCTTCGCCCCGGGTCATCATGTCATAGGGTGAATGATCCACGGGCGGCTGCTGGTGCGCGGACAGGGCGTGCTGCTACTCGAGCTCCTGGCGCTACGCAGACTCCTGGCGCCAGGTCGGTTGGGTCTGCAGTCCGTTTGTGGTTTGTCCCATTGGAAGAAGCTACACTACTGCTCGCTACACTGCTCGCTACACTGCTCGCTACACTGCATGTACCCCCCGCAACACTGTGTGCGTGCATCCTATCCTTCTCTGCTTCCACAGGCAAAAGGATGAGTGCCCATTCCCCTCCGGCGGCCTTCTCTACGACCAAGTACCGGCAGCGGTATTGTACAAACCGGCATGCGCCCTCGACAACTCCGCTACTTTGGCGTTCCACACCCTCCTGGCGAACCCGCCGCCGAAGCCGAAGCCGAAGAAGAAGAAAGTGCCGAATGAGTTGGATTTGCAGCTGTACAGCATCGCCAGCACTCGCGACGACGTCGCCAAGATGAAGGGAGACTTGGAGATTACGCACCACCCCTCGACCATACTCCTCGCGGGAAACGCCTACCGCAAAGCCGCCCCAGCGACCATGTTGAGCATGGTCACAGCAAAACGCCAGCTGGAGCGCATGGGGGGCATGTCCATGAGCGGCCGCCAGTACATACCCATTAATGTCCCGGGCGCGGCGGCGGTCACAGAGCCCGGCACGAACTCCGGCACGGCTGCGACGCCCCCGACAGGTATGTAGCGTACGTAGCCTGTGGCAATAGCGTGAGGCAATAGGGTGAGCAGGTAGCGTGAGGCAACAGGGTGAGCAGGTAGCATGGGGCAATAGCGTGAGTAAGGTGTGAGCAGGTAGTGTGAGGCAATAGTGTGAGGCAATAGTGTGAGTAGGTAGCGTGAGCACGTAGCAGGAATGTTTGTACGCAGCCCCTGTGCGTGTGATATCCATGCTCTGTGGCTGCTGCTCCCCACGAACTGATGGCCTCCCAAAGAACTGACCTCCCCATGAACTGGCCTCCCCATGACCTGCAGGAGGAGGGCGCGCCGCGACGCCGCCGAAGGCTAAAGCGGTGAACCAGAATTGCTGGACGGACATGGGCTACTGTGTGTGGCCGGAACTCCTTGCCCCCGTCAAGTTTCGGCTGGCGTGGGGCTCATCGCTGAGAAACATCTCAAAAATGCGTTTCGTGACGGGCAAAGAGCTGCTGCGGGGCGTGCACCGCACCTGCAACGACTCCATCTGGTTTCTGTTGAGTGGACCCACGCTGGACGGCTTCAAGATGTCGCTCAACATGGGGTTCCGCGAGGACGTCCTGGTGCTCCTCGACGTGTCACAACGGCACGTGGTCTTCGTGGGGGAGAAGACGGCGCGCTGGTACTTGAACTACACTCAGAGCCTGCCCCTACACCTCGTCAAGATCATCCAGGCGGCCTACGTGCCGGGCGTGGGCAGGACGCAGGAGGTGCCGGGCGTGGGCAGGACGCAGGAGACGTGCAGGAACGTGACCGTTGCAGAACTGGGGGCGATGATGGAGGAGACGGCTGCGGCCATGAAGTCCGCCTTCATGAGTCACGCGGGTAAGTAGGCGGGGCATCAGAGTACGTGAGGGGGCATCAGAGTACGTGAGGGGGCATCAGAGTACGTGAGGGGGCATCAGAGTACGTGAGGGGGCATCATGGGCTTCTTTTTGCGCCTCTTGCCCGCCCCGCCTCTGATAGGACGGACCTCCTTGCTCCTACCCTCTTCACTCCGACCTACCTCCTTCATGTACTTGCCCCCTACCCTATTACCTCCCTCCCCTCCCCCAGAGAGCTGCGCGGCCTCGTCCGAGACGCCGCTGTGCAAGCACGGCGCGGACGCCATCTCCGTGCCCACGCTGGTGATGCACCTCCTGCTCAACCCGCTGTCCGAGATGGCCGCCCACGCCTACATCGAGCCGCTGCCGCTGGCGACCCTGCACGCGCCAGTCGCTCAGGTCGTCGCGGGCGCCGGCGGCAACGGCGGCGACGACGACGACGTGCAGGAGGGGGAGGAAACGTACATGGAGATGGGGGGCGAGGTGCTCCCCGTGATGAAGCAGGTCAAGTCCAACCTCGACACGGCAACGACAATGAGGGCGGGCGTCGTTGTGCTCAAGACGGCCTGCGTGTGCTTGGAGAGCTTCCTGGCCACCTCCCCCGCCGCCTTCTCTGCCGTCCCACGCCAGCCGCCATCCCTCAAAGGCCCCGCGCGCAGTGCCCTTGCCGCATCACGGTCCGCTTGCACGACGCTGGTGGAGAAGGTCAAGACGAAAGAGCACTCGCCGCGCGTCCTGGCGGAGCTGCTGCTGCCCGTGTCCCAGTGCGTGGGCAGCCTCTGCGACGCAATTGGCAGGAAGCAGGACAACCCCGGTGCGCGCCGCGTGACACACCCCCTGTTCTTCGAGGGCGGCTGCTGGGAGGCGCCGCGCGCGCCGGGTGCTGCGGCCACGGACCTCGGCGCGGACGAGGGCTTCGTCCTGGACTTGGACGGCGTGCTGTCCTTGGACGACATTGAAGAACTTATGAGCCTGAACACCGAAGGCGTCGACGTGGACCCGGACATGGACCTCCTCCCCTGCATCGTCGAGCAGACCCCCGCCCCCGTCTCGGATGACGTGGACTCGGACGAGGAGTTGGAGAAGTGCCTGCAGGAAGAGGAGGAGGAGGAGCAGGAGGAGGAGCAGGAGGAGGGCGATGGGAACTCGACCGGCCCCGCCGCTGCCGCAGGCCCCAGCTCCGCCGCAGGCCCCAGCTCCGCCGCAGGCCCCAGCTCCGGCGCAGACCCCAACTCCGGCGCAGACCCCAACTCCGCCGCAGACCCCAGCTCCGCCGCAGCCGCCGCAGGCCCCAGCTCCGGCACAGACCCCTCCTCCCTCGGCTCGGCCTCCTCCCTCGGCTCGGCCGCCTCCCTCGGCTCGGCCTCCTCCCTCGGTTCGGCCGCCTCCCTCGGCTCGGCCGCAGCAGCAACTGCGGGGCATACCGTGGCGGCCTTCAGGGCCATCAAGCGCTGCGAGGCCATGGAGGAGGTTCTGAAAGAGGAGTTGAAGGAGGTGCGGTCTAAGCTGGGGAAGCGGACGCGGATGGCCGAGTATGAGCTGGAAGCGTTACTGGCGCCGACGCACCATGTGGTCGCAAGCATGCGCACGCAGCTGGTTTCGACGCAGCGGGAACTCACATCGGTTCTGCTACTCGCCGGCATATCCAGCGAGGAGGTGGCAGCGATCGTGAGCGCCATGAGGCCCATTGAGGTGAAGCGGCACCGACGGGGCTGTGAAGAGGGGCTGTGAAGTATAGTGGGGTGCGGAAGCGTCGGGCTGTGTAGTACAGTGGGGTGCGGAAGCGTCGGGCTCGAGCGAGGTGGTCACTTGCATGCTGTACACGCGTTGCGACTGAGCTTGCATACGGCGTTGCGATTGAGCATGCATACGGCGTGGCGACTTACCTTGCATACGGCGTGGCGACTTACCTTGCATACAGCCGTTCCATATGTGTGCACACGCTGCGGCAAGGTGTACGACCTTTTTGACCTGTGACCTTTTGACCCCTGACCTTCTGACTCGTGAGCTGTGCTTGTGCTGCGGTTCGCTATCATAATGTCTGATGTCTGCACATGCAGTATGGCTGAAACGCTGTCCTACGGCTGATCCGAGAATTGACTGAGGACTCTTGGCCTCTGTCCCTTGGAGAGTAGGGGGGACCGTGGGCTGCAAGCGTGTATGGTCCAAGAACGGAAGGGAAGGACACCTCAAGTAGTAACCGATCATGTACCGAGTCTTACAGGGGATCATGTAATTGCCTGAGTCTGTATAGTAAGGGCCTGTCATACCACAAGTTCCCGCAACCGGCCGGCCTTTGTCACGCGCATCCTGCAACACACGCTTGTCCGTGCAAATGTCGCGCACCATGCCTACCGGCTACGTCACCGTCCCACCCACATGGTCCATGCGTGTGCCACGCATCTCCCCAAATCAACTCTCCGTGACTTCCTGTGCCCGCACTAATGTACATCAGCGCCGGGTTAGGTAGCCGAGAGCCGAGAGCCGCTCCCCTCGGCCGCCCCAAGCAGCTGGTCCACCTGCTCATCGGTCAAGCGCCGCATACCCTTGAAATACTTCCACGCCCTCGCAAAGTCTTGCTGCTGCCACCATGCCTCCCCGTAGTCCCGCAGCAGCTCCTCTCCCTTGTTGATGTCCCGCACCGCCACCAGCACGGGCAGCACCAGACCGCGCGCCAGCACCGGAATAACCTGCAGGCGAATCGTACGAGAAAGAGTGTCAGTGTCATGTCAACACACATAGTACGTCACATAGTACGTCACCTAGGACGTCTGTCCACCTAGGACGTCTGTCCACCTAGGACGTCTGTCCACCTAGGAGTATAACCTAGGAGCGTGGCCGAAGCTAACCGACTGCCTGCAGACCCACCGCGCAGTTGGCCTGTCGGTGCTCCTCCTGCTCCTGCTGCTGCTCCTGCTGCTGCTGCCCGCCTGCCGCGGCTGGAGTGACCCGCCGCGGGTCGTTGACCAGCGCCGCCAGGTTGCCGTACCCCAGCATGCACAACTTGTAGCCTGTAATAACATGATGACCAGAGAGAGGCAAGCGACATGTATGTGTAGGCGTGTAACGTTTCTTAGCGCAGTCAGCGGCAGGACGGGTCTCCTCCCTACCCCTTGGAGCCACGGCCCCCTCGTACCTGCGCAGTAGTCGGTCATGTACGAGCACACCAGCATCCGCCAGGCGTGGGTCAGATCCGTCGGGGCCCTCGTCTGCAGCTCGGTCCGTACCTCCGGGCTGGATCGATTGAACCCCATTTGCACAAGCTCACTGGCCACGCCATCCGCCATGACGTAACCCCGTGCCACCCCAATGGCGGTGTTCCGCGTGATGAGCTGCGTGGCTCGCAGCCCCCTGCGCTTGCTGCCCTCATCGCGGAACAGCTCCACTCCCTCCAGCTCCACCCCTGCCCCCGGCCAGTCCCCGTTCCACCTGTCGGACCAGCGCAGGTATGATGCCAGACTATCGGCAACCATCTCCGCGTCCAGCCGGTGGTGCTGCACCGCCGCCTTGGCATCCCCCAGCGCCCGCGCCGCAAACTCATGCTTCTCTGCCCACGCTGCCCACATGCTGCCCACCTCTTCCGGCTGGCTGGTACCTGCTACGGACACCTGTATCGTGTGGGGGTCGGCGGCAAACAGGCCACTGGGCGCCAGCTCCTGCAGCCATGTGTCGGTGGCCGCCTTCACAAGCGGCGCCACGCCGGGGTGGAAGGTCAGGCCGCAAAGCCGCAGCTCCCCCTCCCGTACGGGGGCCAGCTGCTCCTCCGAGGCGATGTACCCACGCAGGGTGGCGGCGGTCAGGCTGTCGACTGGCAGAGCCGCGCTGGCACCCGCCAGAAGCGCAAGTGGGCCCGTCCGGAGCGGTAGAGCAGGGGCGGTAGACGTTGTGCCGGTCTGCCTGCCCGCGTCCCCGTCCCCGTTCCGCGGCGCCGGAAGCCGCGGGATGTCAGCAAGAGCTGCAAACTCTTGCCCCTGCTCCTCCGCTGCCTCGCCCCCAGCCCCGTCGTGGCCCTGGCCCTGGCCGTTGCCCTCACCCCCTCCTGCACGCCGCTCCCTCCCAACCTCCGCCAGCGGCCGGCCGGCAAAAGGGCTAGACGGCGTTCGCGCGTAGGCGCCTGCCGGGCTCTCCCGAACCCCAGGACCCCGCCGCTGCGTCTCCTGCTGCTGCCCAGCAGGCTGCGCCAGCGCCGGCTGCATCTCCCTCCCAACCTCCGCCAGCGGCCGGCCAGCAAACGGACTAGAAGGCGTTCGCACGTTCGCGCCTGCCGTGCTCCCCCGACCCGGACCCTGCTGCACAGCCGCCGCCGCCGACCCTTGACGCTTCTTTCCTGCGGGGGCCGCCAGTTCGTACCCCTGCCGCTGCCCCTGCCCCTGCTCTTCCGCTACCTCGGCTCCAGCCCCGTCGTGGCAATGGCCCTCGCCCCCAGCTGCCCCAGCTGCCGAGGGCCCTGCGCCATCCTGCTCCGGCTGCTGCTGCTCCGGCCGCAGCCTGAGCTCCACCTGCACCACGCCACCCGGCCCCACGCACCGCACCAGCTGCACCCACGTGCCGTAGTCCACGTCAGGACCCAGCGCCGCCTGCACGCAGCTTGGGCACGACAGCACGGGGCTCTTGCCGTACTTCTGGGTCAGGGTGACCTCGAACTCGGTCCTCTTGTCACCCTCTTGCACGTAAAGCTTGACCCGGTGCACGACCCTGGTGTCAGGGTGCGGATGCCCAGAGCGCTTGCTAGGCACGATGTCCTTGGGCTGCAGGAACCAGGCCACCACGTACTGCTGGATGTGGATCTGGCCGCTGCCGAGCTTGCGGTCGCAAGGCGGCACGGCGGACGCGTCTCCGGGCCCAGCCCCCGCCGGGTCGATAGGGGGCTCCGCCCAGGGGATATCATCTGGCAACGGGACAGTCGGGACACATGTCATAAAAAGAGGCGATGCGATGTATGTGGTGCAGGTGGTTGAGCAGTTCAAAAGCACTTCAATCAAGAGTTCAAAAGCTGCTATTGAACAGACAGCAGCGCAAGGGGCCCAGCCCAGTGCTTACCGTCCCTGACATCGGCGAGAGGGGCAAAAGCTCGCTCGCTCTGCCGCCGCACGCGTTTCCTCGGGCGAGGCTCCCGCACCTGCTCCCCAACACGACCCTCGCCTGCCCCCTCCTCCTGCCGCCTTTTCGCCCCAGCTGCCTGTTGCTCCTCCCTGCGCTCCGGCCCGCTCCCTTGCGCCTCCGGCGCCTGCTCAGCCTGCGCTGCTGCCTGCTGCCCCTGCCTGCGCTCCGGTACGCCCCTTTCCGGCCCCTCGCGCCGCTCGCCTGCCCCTTGCTCCCCGGCCTTCTCGCCCGCTGCAGCTGCACCGATGGGGCTTCTGAACCTGAGAGCTGCCCTGCGCTTGATCGGCCTGTACGGCATGGCGCACGTTTTCCGCCCGACCAGCAGCCTTGGGGTTCCGTCCGGCCCTGCGGGCAGCTGCGACAGCCACACGATGCCCTTGCTCATACGGAGGCTGCGGTGCAGCTGCGTGGCGCCGTTCAAGTACCAGTTGCCCCTCTCCGCCAGCCACGTCTTGTAAGGGCCCTTGTACCCGGCATTGGGGGCCTGCCCAACACCCTGACCCGCAGCCGCTCCGCTGCCGCCGGCCTCCGCTGTGCCCTCCGCTGCCCCCGCGCCCCCACGTCCGTTTCCGCCTCCGCCCCCGCCCCCGCCGCCAGCTGCCGCACGGTGCCTCCCGTACGGCACCGTGAACACCTCCACAATCTGCTCTTTGCCTGCACCACCCAGCAGCTCCTTCTTCATGGCCAACGTGAGGAACAGCTGCGACAGCACCAGACGGCCGTAGCACCGGCTGTTGTTCTGCCCCCCGGTGGACTCTGACGACGACGTGCTTGCGTCAAGCGACTCCGCGCCGCCGCCGTCGCTGCCGCCGTCGCTGCCGCCGTCGCTGTCCATGCCGGCACCCCCGACGCTGCTGGCCACCTGCCGGCGCGGCGCTTGTCCGTTGCGCTGCCTCCTAGGCCTGCGCAGCGTCCTGTGTCCCAGCCCCCGCCTCTGCTCCCGCCGCTCCACCAGCACCTTGCCATCCGGCAGCCGCGTCAGCATGGCGCTGTTGTCGTCAGTTATGCCCAGGTCCTTGGTGAGAGCGGGGCAATCGCAAAGGTACATGTTGCTGCCGGACAGCTTCAGGCGCATGGTGTAGCACTTGAGTGTCCGCTGCGGTTGGCCCGCCGCCGACGGCCCCGCGCTCGCGCCCGCGTCCGCCTCCAGCTCTCCCGTCGCCGCCCACAGCTCCACAAGAACCTCACTCTTCTTGGGCTTGCCGTCTGCACCATACACATCCGGCCAGAGCAGTGGTGCGACAGCCATGGGGACGTAGATGATGGTGCCCTGTACGCGCCCATTCCCTGGGCCGTCCGGCCCCACGCTCACCCCGCTGCCCCGCCGCGACCGGCGCCGCTGCCTGGCAATCACGGCCCTCCCCCCGCCGCCCTCGTCCCCCTCCCCGCTGGTCTCTCCGCCCGGGCCACGCGCCCGTCGCCCGTCTCTGCACCCAGCCCCCTCCTCGCTGCCGCTGTTGTCCCCGTCCTCATCCTCGTCCTCATCCTCGTCCGCTTCATCCCCCTCCCACGCGCTGGTGGTTTCACTCTCGGACCCCGCCCCTAAGCCCGGGCGCGACCTGATGCGGCGCAGCGCCTCGGCGCCCGCTCGCCGCCGTAAGAACTCGCGGGAGGATTCCTCCTTCCGCCCTGCCCCGGCAGCCCCGCCGCCAGTCCCTGACCGACGCCAATGCAACGGGGCGTCGTAGTCCTCCTCGTCTCCCTCCACCTGCCCATCGTCTGCCCACCCGCCCTCCTCCTCCTCTCCTAGGTCTTCTGTAATGATAAGATCCTCCACCTCCTCAACCCCCGCCTCGTTCTCCCCGGGCTCCTCCTGCGTGGCATCTGACTCTGACTCCTCCGTGGTCCTTGACTCTGAGGAGTCGAAGTCAGACTCCTCCCCGGACTCCTGAAGCAGCCCTTCAGCGCCATCCACCCGTGCGTCTGCCGTCCCTGCGTGTTGGATTGGGGGTGGGGTGAAGTGCTGTGCAGGTGAAGTGCTGTGCAGGAGATGGGGGGGGATGCGGGAGATGCAGGAGATGCAGAAGATTCAGGAGGTGCGGGAACACCACGGCCAGGCCACAGACAACGCAAGACCACTTGAGTTGTTCACTCGATTGCAACGAAGAAGCGCGCAGCAGCGCACCTGGTGGTTCATCATCAACCGCATGCTCCTGGGCCCCCTGCAACAGCCAGTACTGCTGGCGGGACCTCGGTTCTGAACTTGTCGATGAGGCGGGGTTCGGAACTGCGGACGGCTGCGTTGTGCGGGGTGCGGTAGGCTCCACGTGGGGCATCGCCGCCATTGGAGATGGGTGGGGGTGGGATAGATGCGTCTGGGGGGGATGGGCCAGCACGGTGGGCCGCAGCCTGCAAGCAGCGCGAAGGCAGCGTTAGGACTACAAGTCACAAGTCACAAGTCACAAGTCACAAGTCACAAGTCAAAAGTCACAAGTCACAAGTCACAAGTCACAAGTCACAAGTCACACGTGTTGAACATGACCCGTGCCGAGTGTAGAACAGACACTCACCGCGCTGCGCTCTGCTGCCTTGCTGCTGCCGCAGATGCTGCTAAAGCTAAAACTGTTTGCGAACGAGCTGCTAGCAAAGCTTCTTGCGGATGGGGTGGCGCCGAGCCATGGGCGTCGCCCCCCCATCCCGGCTCCCGGCTCCGGGCCCATGGCATCCCCCCATCCCGGCTCCCGGCACCCGGCTCCGAGCCCATGGCTTCCCTCCCTCCCGGCTCCCGGCTCCCAGCCCGACGAGGTGCTGGCAAAGCCGGACGAGGTGGCTCCGAGCCATGGGCGACAGCCCCCCATCCTGGCTCCCGGCTCCCGGTTCCCGGCTCCCAGCCCATGGCTTCCCTCCCTCCCGGCTCCCGGCTCCGAGCCCGACGAGGTGCTGGCAAAGCTTCTAGCGGACGAGGTTGTGCTAGCGAACGAGTTGCTAGCAAAGCTGTTAGCGGACAAGCCGGCGGACCATCATGGCTCCGCGGGCCCGGCCGACCCTGTATACCAGTAGCAGAGTAGCAGCAGAGCAGTTTTAGTGAGAGGCGTATGAGGTATGAAGTATGAAGTTCGTTTCCCCCGGCGGATGAGGTCAGTTTCCCCCCAGACGTAGAAGGGGCACGAGGGCCGCAGGCATGCTGTTGTGACACAGTCGACGTGAACGCAGTTTCCAAGCCGCGTCAACAAGCCAGGAATATAAAATAGTATAGTACACACCTCGCGTCGATGTGCGCCAGCGCTTCCAGGGTCGGCCATGCTCCTTCAGGGTCGGCACTCTGACTCTAATCAAGCAGAACTAATCAAGCACAACTCAAAACCAGATTCTGCCATGGATCCTTTGGCTTCAAGCACCCCCGCTCCACTGGCTGCTACTGGCTCCTAGCGTTTCCAATGGGACTCACAGCGATAGTTGCGTTGGCGGCATCGGAGTTATACCGAGGCATACTGAGTTACTAACAGATTGGTTGCAAGATTAGTCGCAAGATTGGTTGCAAGATTGGTTGCAAGATTGGTTGGAGACTCCCAACTCCCAATATTCACACCTTTACTCTCTGACTCTGACTCTGACTCTGACGCTGCCATCACGCTGACATCTGTATTTATCACAACATTCGTACAAACTATGAGCTCAAACTATGAGCTCAAACTATGAGCTCAAACTATGAGCTCAAACTATGAGCTCAAACTTATGAGCTAGTAGCAGCTACCACAGAACATCATCGTCCCACGAAGTGAAAGCCCGCGCCACATGGCCTACTTCGCCAGTAGTAGGCGGACAGCTGGGCCAGAACGCAACGTGCGCAATCTTCGTGCCAGTGGGACCCGTGGGCCACCAACACGTCCTCCCACTACCGCCCGCAAAGGTTTGCTCCGGGAACCTCCACGACGTGGGACGAAGTGAAAGCCCGCGCATCCCCCCAACCCGCCATCCCGGCTCCCGGCTCCGCGCCCATGGCATCCCCCCAACCCGCCATCCCCGCTCCAAGCCCTCACAGCCCTCTGCGAAGGGGTCAGCACACACACACGAGTGTCTCAGGGCTCAGGCTTTGCTTCACAGCAGCTCCCAGCGTCATAGGGCACTCCGTCCGTGCAGCTAAGAAGTCGCAGCTGGCCTTTGCGTACCGTACTGAAAGTACTGCGCGTAACAAATAACACACGCACCTGAGCAGTCCCACAACTGCCGCTTCGTTGGTCGAGCGCCACTTGTCCCTGTGCGGTATGCTCCGCGCATCGTACGCATTCGTTGCCGTTTTCCTTCTGCCGTCAGCCGCCAGCCTCATCAGCCCCTGGGACAGCTCCTCCTCAAACTGCTCCCTCCGCTGGCGCAAGCGGTCCAGCACGCAGGTGGTGTTGACGTCGGACCTCTCCCACAGGCCGTGGTCGCCAAACGCCCAGGCCAGCGCCGGGATCATGCGGTCGCAGTCGGGTGCGAGGACGACGAGCTCCTCAAGGAGCCCGGCGGTCATCGGGCAGCCGAGGCACTTCAGCGCCTTCAGGGTGAGCAGGTCCCCGCGCTCAAAGGTCAGCCGCCAGAGCCTGCTGGTGGACAGGAGCGTGGTGGCGGCAGCCGGGGCTGAGACCCTGTGAGCGGCCGCTGCGGCGGCGGCTGCCGCGGCTGCAGAGGCGGTGGAGGCCGACATTGCCTCGGCGGCAGCCGCTGCGTTGGCGACGGCAGCGGCGGCTGCGGAGAAGGCCCCGGCGGCAGCTGCTGCCGAAGCGGCGGCTGTGGAGAAGGCCCCGGCTGCTGCTGCTGTAGAGGCAGAGGCTGTGGAGAAGGCCCCGACGGCTGCTGTTGCCGAAGCGGCCGCTGCGGACAAGGCCGCCGCTGCTGCTGCTGTAGGGGCGGAGGCTGTGGAGAAGACGTCGGCGGCTGCTGTTGCCGAGGCGGCCGCTGCGGACCAGGCGGCCGCTGCTGCGGTGGAGGCTGCTGCGGCTGCCGCAGCGGCAGGAGTGGAGTGGCGCACGTCCCCCTGGGGCCACGCAAGCATGCCGTGCAGCTGCAGCAGCCGCAGCGACGCGGGGCAGCCCGCCGAGGCCACCAGGAGCGTCAGCAGGCCCTGCGGCGTCCGGTGCAGGTCCGAAGACCTGCACAGCAGCTTGGCAAAGAACGCCTGGTTGCCGGAAGGAGCTGCGGCAAACAGCGCCTCGTGCAGGAGCTGCGACGGCGGCAGGGGCAGGGCCCCGAGGAGCCACTCGGTCGCGCGGCCCTGGCCCGCCGCCGCCGCGCTCCAGAGCGCCGGGGGTGCAAAGGCCATAGACCGGTCTAGGTCCCGCCGCAGCACCTCCAGCACCGGGAGGTGACCGCCCTCGGCCGCCAGCCGCCACGCGCTCTCAACGGCGACTGGAGGGATGAGAGGCGCGGAGGTAGTTGAGGTAGCGGTAGCTTCAGCCGCCTGCGTGGCAATGTACGCCACCGCCTCGCTGCGGCCGTACCGGGCCGCCTCCACCAGTGCGCTCGAGTGCTCCAGCCGGTAGCCGAGCTCCTGCAGCCACGTGATGCGCTCCCGCGCGTCGTCCGCCCTTGCCGCTGCTGAGCACGCCTGGGACTGGCTGCGGGGCAGGGAGAAGGGCAGCTGCTCCGCGTACCGCACCCCCGACACCCATCTGCACCGCGGGCTGGAAGCTGCTGCGGCTGCGTAGTCGCGGTTGGACAAGAAGCTTCCGTGGCACTTTTGAGCCTGGTTCTCGACACCCGCCTGGGGCATGGGACCCCGCAGCACCGCCTGGGGGAAAGGGAAAAGGGTAAAACGGAGGGGTTCTGACTTAGTAGACGCCAAGGTAGCCTAGACTTAGTAGACGCCTAGGTGATGCGGGGTACAGTAGTGTACAGCACTGCAGGGTGCCGTCCCAAGCCAACAGGCCAACAGGCTCACAGGCTCACAGGACTGAGACCCGAGACCTCGAGACCTGAGACCCCGAGACCCGAGACCCCGAGACCCCGAGACCCGAGACCCAAAAAGCCCGGAACTCACCTCGAAGACAGCAATTGGGTTGTACACGTCGTTGTGTATTGACGCGGACGTTGCTGCTTCGTAGCAGGCCTCCACAAACTCAGTTGAAGAGCTGCTCTCCGCCGCTTTCGCCACAGCCTCCTCGGCAAACATGTTGTTCACGCATGTGACACCGACGTGCTTCGTATTGATTTCAAGCAGCTGCTGCATTAGTTGCGCGTTGCCGCAGCCGATGGCCGCGCACAAGATGGCGTTCAGCTGGCCGGGCTGGGAGCTGAAGCGGTAGCAGCTAGTAGGTTTGTATTGACTCTGATTCAGCAGTCTCAGCAGCTCACAGCTGTGCCTGTTGCCGCGCGTCGCCAGGACGCAGCATGCGCTGAGGGCGAGCGGCAGGCCCAGCCTCCGGGGCAGCTTCCGAAACTCTATCAAGTCCACGATCCCGTTGATCAATGCCGCTGCTTCGCACTGCTGTTGTTGGCGCCTCGCGTAGCTCTGTCCCTCTGCATGCTCCGTCCCGAAGTCCGTTTGACCTTCCGCCTTGGTCAGCAGCTCTAAACAGTCCTCTAAAGTAGACGAGAGATAGCTCATGGTGACATGAGGAGGACACTGCTACCCTCTTGCTACCCCATGGTCTGCTAAGAGTTGGCGAGATCGAGGGAGGCTGTGCTGGGTAGCGTCGTGAGTAATGGTCGTCGGTGGGTAGAGCAGAGAGATAGATGGAGGAGTAGAGGAGAAAGGTCACAATGGATTACAACAGAAGGGTCGTTGGTCGGTGGTCGTTGGTAGTCCTGACTTCCTGACTTCCTGACTCCCGCTCGTTGTAGCTGTTGAGTTCTATCGCAATTGCTAGTTTATCAAAATACTGAGGGACTGACTATTCATTTGAGAGTCCATTTGAGAGTTGCGAAGCTCCACTAGCTCTCCTTCTACGCATAGGCTCTTCGTCTACGCATGCGCTCTTTGCCTACTTGGCATCTATAGGGTGAGCTCTAGGGGTCTGGGTTGGCTCCGCTTGGCGTTTCTACCAGCTTTTCTACCAGCCTGCATCGTGGATCGTGGCACGCCGCTTCTTCCTTTCGGCACGTCGCAGGAAGGCGTAGCAGGATTCAGGCGTAGCAGGATTTTTGTCCATGGAAGGGGCTCTGCACGGCTCTGCACGGCTCTGCACGGCTCTGCACGGCTCTGCACGGCTCTGCACTCAGAGAGTCCTTTTCCACGTGTCGCCGCGATGCCGTGCAGGTGCCATGATGAAGGGGGCGGTGCTCGTCGTTCTCCTGCTGTGCTCCCTCCTGCTCGTCTCGACCACTGCAGCCCCAAAGCCGCTTGGCGGCATGCATGCTGAGCACAAGCGCAGCCGCAGTGATGACGGGGCTGGTGGCAGCGTCGGCACGCAGCAGGTTGAGGCCGGGCCCCGCTTTTCGTGCAAGGCCAGGAAGATTAGTAGGGAGTGGGCACTGCGGCACCAGCAGCAGCCCAGTCCCTCTCCATCTCCTCCTGCCGACAGCCCTGACAGCAGCAGCAGTTCTAGCGGCAGTCCTGTCAGCAGCCCTAGCGTAAGTCCTAGCAGCAGCGACGGCGACGAGGAGGAGGTGCCTGATTACGATGCCTCCATGGAAGCATCTGAGGCGCTACCTGAGGAGTCCACGGAGGGCCATGCTGCAGCGGAGGCGCAGTACAATGAGGCGGAGTTGTCACCTTTTGAAGAGAGCAGCAGCGACGGCGACGAGGAGGAGGTGCCTGATTACGATGCCTCCATGGAAGCATCTGAGGCGCTACCTGAGGAGTCCACGGAGGGCCGTGCTGCAGCGGAGGCGCAGTACAATGAGGCAGAGATGTCGCCTTCTGAAGAGAGCAGCAGCGAGGACGGGGAGGTGTGTTATCCCGCCGTCAACGCTCGGCGGCTTCCGGGTCCCCGGGTTACGCCGGGGGACTTGGCGCGGCTGGGGCAGCAGCATGGTGGCAAGACGCTGCTGGTGCGCGTGGACGCCGACTCCTACAGGTGCTTTGACGTCGCCAGACAGGAATGGCGGCTGTACAACGTGCGAGACGACTTGCGGGATACGCTGCAGCGCTTCGCCGGCGTCGACACCATGTTCGTGCTTCACCTTCCGGCTCCTCCTCCTGCGTCTGCGGCTCCTCCTCCAGGTGCTGCCTGCCCCGCGGGCCGGGTGCTGTGTTACGCTCACGGCTACACGACGCAGCCCGGACCCGAGCCGGCCCTCACGTACCCAGACCCGTTCGTGCTGGAGCCAATGGCGCTGCAAGACAGCGACCTCGCGTGCCCGCCGGAGACCCAGGACTCTGGCCACGGCCAAGCTTTGAATCGGATCTTCCCGGAGGGCCAGCGTCGCCACCCCCACTTTGACCGAGACGTGATGGGCATGTTTGGAGGGCTGCAGGCTCGGGAGTGTGGGTGAGGTTGCGTTGTTGAGGATTGGCTGCTACGCGCCCCGCCGCTGCATGCATGCACATGCACAGCACAGGTGGCCGGCCCTCCAATGCCGTTGCCGAGTCGTAACTGCTGCGTTGCGCTCCGTACCGTTCTGGCACGCACGAATGGTGCCGAGACGTCTTGCTTGGAAGTGTTCAGTTCAACTTGCAAGTCCAAATAATACCCTGTGCTTTGCCATCGGATACCCGTCATGTAATGTAATGCGTACTGTCAAGGGCGTGAGCTCTTGTCCCCCGGAGCAGTGTCAGAGTACCAGTAGTGTCAGAGTACCAGTAGTGTCAGAGTACCAGTGGTGTCAGAGTACCGGCAGCAGTGTCAGAGTGTCAGAGTACCAGCAGCAGTGCCAGAGTACCAGCAGCAGTGTCAGAGTGCCAGTAGTGCCAGTAGTGCCAGAGTGTCAGAGTACCAGCAGCAGTGCCAGAGTACCAGCAGCAGTGTCAGAGTGCCAGTAGTGCCAGTAGTGCCAGAGTACCAGCAGCAGTGTCAGAGTGCCGGCAGCAGTGTCAGAGTACCAGTCAGAGTACCACGATCAACGCCATCGTAAGCCGCCGCAATAAAGTACCCGTTTGCATCGCGCGATTGTGTCGGTATCTACCTGCCGTACACTCCAGCTGCCGTACACTCCAGGGGCCCCGCTAATGCGCACACTACATATGCTCTCTCGATCGTCAAGTCACGTCAGTGGTCGTCCACGAGAGCGGCAAAGAGGTCTTCGGCGCCATGGGTGGGTCAATTCAGCCTCAGAGCCAGCCCCCAGAGCTCTATGTCTTCTATGTCTTCCACCCACTCCTGGACTGGGACCCATCCCATCTGACACCTTTCTCTTGTGTCCTCCTCGCTCATGTCACCATTATTTTGCTTGCTCCGGGACCACCCCAGCACCAACAGGACTTCAGTATGAGAAGGAGCTGAAGGAGGCGTGCAGGGCTGGCAGGATGGACGTGGTTGAACGCATCATCGCCTCATCGCCCGGCGGCGTCCATCCATTTGTGCTGGAGAAGGCGCTCGACACGGCGTGCGAGCGGGGGCACGCCGAGATGGTCAAGTTCCTGCTCGCCCACGGAGGGCGCCCCAACACGTGGGGCGGCGGCACGTGCGCGCTGGCCGCGGCGGTCACGGGCGGCCACATGGAGATTGTCGACTTGCTGCTGGACACCGCTGCGGCACTAGACCGCCAAGATCCGGAGTCCCAGTCCGGCACGGCCGAGGCCATGGCCTTTGCCTTGGACCGGGCGTGCGAGGTTGGCAGGATGGACATGGTCAAGCGTCTCATCGCCGCCGGCGTAGACTTGCGCGACGCCGAGGAGCATTGCGGTGTGCTTACCACGGCGTGCAAGTACGGGCACATTGAGATCGTCAAGCTCCTGATCGCCCTCGGCGTGCACAGGATCGACGGGTTGTCGTACCCGCTAGCAGGGGCAGCCAGCGAAGGGCACATGGAGATCGTCAAGCTGCTGCTCGACCACGGCGCAAAACTCGACGGCAGCGGTGACGACGAAGAGCAGGTCGTTGACGTCCTCTTCTGTGCGGCGCACAGCGGGCACACGGACATTGTCCAGCTGTTCCTCAACCTCGGCGCCAACGTCAACGGCCTTGAGCCCGCGGAGGACAACGAGGATGGCGGAACTATGGGCACCCCTCTGGCTGGTGCGTCGGCAGGGGGACACCTTGACGTGCTTACTCTTCTTGTTGAGCGCGGCGCCGACGTCAACGCCGACGACGGTCAGCCCCTAGCCGTTGCCGTCAAGAAAGGGCAGGTCTCGTCCGTTGCGTTTCTGCTGCAGCACGGCGCAGACGTGACCGCGCGCCGTGTGCGGCGTATCGTTGCTGAGGAGCGTGGCAAGGTGGCTTCCGTGAAGCTTCTCCTGGAGTCCTGGAGTTAGGTTAGTCTAGAGTTAGATCTAGAGTTAGATCTAGAGTTAGCTCTAGAGTTAGGTTCCCTGGCCACTGAGGACTGCACTTGAGGACTGCACTTGAGGATATGTAGGCGGTATATGCATGGTTTTTGGTTTGGTATGTCGTTTTGGTATGTTACATTGATAGGTCAAAAACAGGAGGAAGAGGTGGTAACCAACCGATGACCTACGATGACCTACCTACGCGTGAAGTCTTGGGCATTTAGTCAGAAACAGGAGAGAGAGGTAGGAGGTACCTCATCACGGTTACGCGTGAAGCAGACACGTGTTGAAGTCTTGGGCATTTAGTCAGAAACAGGAGAGAGAGGTAGGAGGGACCTCACTCACGATTACGCGGGAAGTCTTGGGCATTTAGTCAGAAGCAGGAGAGAGAGGTAGGAGGGACCTCATCACGATTACGCGTGAAGTCTTGGGCATTTAGTCAGAAGCAGGAGAGAGAGGTGCCTCATCACGATTACGCGGGAAGCAGACACGTCAGAAGCAGGAGAGAGAGAGGTGCCTCATCACGATTACGCGGGAAGTCTTGGGCATTTAGTCAGAAACAGGAGAGGGAGGTACCTCATCAC